>VDFB02035893.1:0-62446 GCA_007258455.2 Sequoia sempervirens | reverse complement strand
AATGTATAAAATTGTATTGGTTTATTTGGATGACATAACTATTTTTTCAAAAAAATCAAATGAACACTTTGATCACTTAAGGAAAATATTTGAAAGATGTAGAGAATTTGGTGTCTCTCTCAACATAAAGAAATATGTGTTTGTTGTACAAGAAGGTAAATCGCTTGGGTATATTGTATCAAAACATGGTATTTCTATAGATCCGGAAAGAGTAAGTGCTATTCTTTCTCTTCCTTTACCAGCACACAAGAAAGGTCTGCAAAGCTTCCTGGTAGAATCAACTTTGTAAGAAGATTCATTCTAGATGTTGTTGAGTTATTAGTTCCTTTGACTTCAATGTTAAAAAAGAATGTTTCTTTCAGCTGGACTAAAGAAGGAAAGAGGAGCTTTCAGCTTATCAAGGAAGCACCTGCAGTTGCTCCTACTTTGTTAAACCCAAATTTCTCAAAAGACTTTATTTTGTATGCATATGGAAATATTGATAGTAATGTAGCTATGCTAGATCAGGAGAATGATCATGGGTTAGAACAGCCCATAGCTTTTTCCAGTTAGAGTCTTAAGGATTATGAGCTTAATTATTCCTTTATTGAAAAGCATGTCTTAGCTGTTATCAGAAGTTTAAATAAATTCAAACATATGCTTTCTAATAATAGAATTAAATTGTTGGTTGCTCATCCTTCAGTTAAGGATTTTTGATGAATAAAGATTTAAATAGAAAAAGAGTTGGTTGAGTGACAAAAGTGATGGAATATGACCTTGATATTAAGGTTACCAAGCTGATAAGAGGTAAAGGTCTTTGTGAATAGCTTATAGAGAACAATAACAGCAATACAAGAGAAGAGGAAAATGTTGTTTTAGCTCATCAGGATGAGGAACAAATTACTGCACCTGTTTCTTCAAGATGGGTGAAAGAAATGACACATTTCTTGTTAACTGGTGAGTGTCCTCCTAGTTTGAGTAAATCAAAAGGAAGGTATTTTAGACTTCAGTCAATACCTTATGTAATTTTGAATAGTTTTCTATTTAGAAAGGATTTCCATGGTGTTCCACTTAGATGTATTGAAGTTGATCAGGTCAATAAAGTGTTACATGATTTTCATGAAGGATCAGCTAGTGGTCATTTCTCTCCAAGAGCCATAGCTCTTAAGATAATGAAAGGAGGCTATTACTGGCCTACCTTATTCAAATATGCCCATTCATGGGTAAGAAAATACAAGGAGTGTGCCATTTTTGTAGGAAAAGAGAAGTTGGTAGCCCTTTTGTTACAATCAATTTAGATTGAACAGCCCTTTATGAAGTGGGGCTTAGATTATATTCGAGTCATAAACCCACCATCAAATGCAGGCCACAAGTGGGTGCTCACAGCCACTGATTATTTTTCAAAATGGACTGAAGTTGTGGCACTTAAAGAAGCAAATGAGATAGTTGTTTTGAACTTCTATGAAGAGTTGATAACCAGGTTTGGAGTTCTTGAATCAATAGTTTCAGATAATGTACTTGCTTTCATAGGAACTAAGATATTTGAGTGGGTTGTTAGAAATGGTGTTTATCTGAATACATCTTCTAACTACTATCCTCAAGGAAATGGACAAGCTGAGTCCACTAATAAGAACCTTCTAAGGATTATCAAGAGGACAATGGAAGGTAATCAAAGAGCTTGGCATACCAAGTTGAAATCAGCCTTGTGAGCTGATAGAATTACACCAAAAAGATCAACAGGATTATCACCATACATGCTTGTGTATGGAAAAGAGGCAAGGCTGCCAATATCGCTTGAACTTCCAACTCTTAATATTGTCAATCAACTTGACATGATTGAGGAAGATCCTATGAGAGCAAGATTGGCTCAGTTGATTGAACTTGAAGAGACTAGAGCTGAAGCAATGAAGAAGATTGAGTAACATCAAGCTCAAGTGAAAAGATCATTTGATAAGAGAGCATCTCCAAGAGTATTCCAAGAAGGTGACATAGTTATGAAGTGGGATGAACTGAAAAGAAAACCTGGAAAACACTCCAAGTTTGATGCATTTTGGACTGGGCCTTACATCATAACTGGATAGAAATAGCATAATGCCTTCCAATTGTCTAAGTTGGATGGTAAAGTGGAGCCAATCCCAGTGAATGGGATTCACCTCAAACATTTTTTTTGAGGTAGGATCTAAATTTGTACATATTTGATTAGATTCTAGATGTTAATAAGTGCTTCTGCACATAGATTAATTGCATCTATGTTTTCCCTAAGTGTTGTTTTGCATAATTGGTAGTTTACTTTGAGTTTTGTTGGGGGAGAAATAAAAGCTCTATTGTTATTAGTTGTAGTTCAATGAAATAGACACCTCTCATTCATAACATGGAATGGAGCTTCAATGTCATGAACAACAAATGTGTACTCCATAGAACTATAACTAGTAAAAGAAAAGTTACAAACAGTTACAACAGTATGAGTAAATTATGTACAAGTTTTCTGAGTCAAGGAAAGAACTAAAATAAACTCCATGCCCAATGGATAAGCAAGGCAACTGGCCTATTTTTTTTAGCAGGAAAACACCCCTGAGAGGTCGCCAAAAATGTTACTAATTTTTAGCTTCCTGCTTAAATTAGTGAAGATTTAATGAGCAATTATTTGTTGGAGTATAAAAATTTTGATGTTAAGTCATCTAATGAATCCTTGCTTTAAGAATGAAAGAGTTTTCTAGGATTGATTTGTTCAAATCATTCAAACATTTTAGATTAAACTGTTGAACAATTCAAACAAACCAATAAATAAGTTTCATTTGGAAAGCAAAAATTCAGAAAAAAGTTATGAAAAACTTAATTTTTTCTGTAATGTTTGTCATTGCTGATTATCAAAAGGAATTGCAGATCAAGAATGCAGAAATAATCATTCATTTTGATTAGAAAACTTGTGCTTTAAATAATTGCAATTTTATTATTTCAAATTATCTAATTGGAACAAGTTCAGGTTGGTACATAAGCCATTACATATCATGACACAACTGATTTATTAAAATATATGTTTCTGTAACCCCACACAAGTCGTGGGTTATGACTAAGTTGATTAAATTCAACAACAACTATAAACCATACACCTGAAGATTAACTAAAAGAAGAAAGACACATAAAATGAAGTTCATGTCTATCATTTCCTGGGAAGGTTGATGTAGGGTGGACTTGTTGCTTTCCAGCTTGATCTTCAATGTCTTCAACTCCTTTGCTCCTGAATTCCAAAACCTGCAATTGATTATACAAGAAAAGTTTTACTAGTTCACCAAATTAAAGCATGAGTGGGGAGAAATGTGGCTCCCTCAAGGGTTGAGCTTAGCTCATGATAATGGCACAAGCATAGTATGAAGGAAAAATAATCAGAGCCATCTATGCAGCTTTTCAATGATAGTGAACAGGCATACATGTTAACTTCATGAAGCATCTCAAAAAGGAAATACAGAAGCTAAGATCAATTAGTTTTTCTTGTTGCATGGAGATAGAAGACAGCTATGATTACTTCACAGTCACATTGCAAAGAAGTATACAATTTCAAGTATCATGTACAAGAAAGATTACAAGAATGAAATACAGTGATTGTTGTTTGCAATGTAAAACAAAAAAAAAATGACACTTTTATTTTGATGTCCCAGATATAAGAATGGTATGCAAAGTATGAATAAACATCAGTTCATTTTTAGTTTGCATTGCAAATTCAAGGGAAAAATGATCTATGCTTCAATGGATTCATCATTCAAAGGTAATCAAAAGAAATGTCATTATAACCATATTCAGTTATTCAAGAAGGATGATCATTTGGGGAGAAAATACAATTCTTAACTGCCATAATATAAAGAACGGTAAATAGAGTAACAAGGGAAACATTTTTTATACCCATAATCTCAAGGAGCAATCAAGTTCTCAAGTAGCAGTCATTATTATCTAAGAGATAAAGGGTAGACCCATCTTCATAGTGGAACAACAACACAATACAAGCAGAATAAATCATCATATTCAAGCTTTTGTTTATAAAAGATAGACAATGTTTCATGCATTTTTGCAACATTCAAAGCAAGCTACAAGAAATTTAATATGCAGTGGAAAATGAAAGGAGAAGTACAACATTGTAAACTCTCTTGAGCAAAACAAAAATGTTGACTTTATTATTTGTTCTAATCACACAGAGTTTTTATATTTTTCTTCAAATGGATGAACATGATAAATATTAAAGTACAAAGAGAAATCCAGGTACAAAAGGAAGAGAAAACTATATAAAATCCATATGAAAAGTGAAGTATTGTTCAAAGGAGAATCTCCATTTTTACATAACCATGACCTAAGGCTAATAGGGGTTTGAGATTTCACATATGAAGGTTTGAATCCTTATGAAGAAAATTCAAGAAATCTTTGTTTTTTTCAATTGTAGCTTTAAATATTGTCTCTTTTTTCTGAATATCAAATACCCAACAGAGATTTTCATGGCGACCTGCTCATAAAAATGAAAGTGCATAAACAAGAAGGTTTTTCAAAACAAAAGAAAATGTAATTTATCAGAGATACCCAGACTGAAAATCAAGTATGGTCGTGGCCTAATCATTAAAGTCAGAGCTAAAGCAATGAAGTTCATTTTGCATTTCATTGTATGGGTTCAATCGAATGTTCATTTTCAAAAATAAAGGATCAAATTCATTTGAAGAAACACAGAGGCCGCATAGGTTGTTGGGATGTTGAAAAATCAGACAAGATTTCTCATGGGACCAACAAAAAACAAGAATCACATGAGAAAAACAACAGATGGCCATGGCCTATAAGCTGTGAAAAGCTTTTCAAAACAAGGAGAAGACTTCCAAATTTGAGTAAATCAAAAACTCACCTTCAGATTTCTACATTGAATCTACTAAAAACCTTCAAGAAATGGTATAAAGACAGAGTCTTCCATCTGAAAGATCAAACCAAAGGTATCTATGGCGGCCAGGAACAAAGAACACAGCAGAAAGGTAAGATTCACATTAAAATGCATCAAGAAATGTACAAGGCCGCGCCTTAAGAGCTGCAAAAAAAAATTAAATGCATCAAAAAAACTTCCAGATCTATGCAAGATCAAGCTTACCATATGATTTTGCATCAAATCTTCAAGATTCTATTAGAAAATAGCTTAAATATAGATGTTTCTAGCTCAATAGTCGACTAGGATTTCTCCATGGCAGCAGACTTTCTCTCGGCCAGCAAAGGTAAAATGAAAAAAATGAATGATTATCATTCATTTTAGGGTTTGAACCCTAGAAAGTTTGAATGGAAAAGGCTTTTTTCCTTCAAGTTTTATTAAAAACTTTAATTCACTTGCTAAGTGGCATGGCTTTCTCCAAGCCTTATCATTTTGAATAGTTTTAAATAAAAATATCTCATAGAGACTGTCATTTTAAGTCCTCCATATTGGATTTCATAAAATGCCTTTATTTTTGCATTTATAATTCAAATGTATAGCTTTATTTGAGTGATTAATTATAAATCACTTCAAATAAAATTTATTTATGAAAATGCAAAATAGAGGAAAAAGATTATTTATTTTTGCATTTAATTAAAATGTAAATCTTTATTTTAAATGATAGTTATAAATCATTTAAAATAAATGATATGTGGAAATGCAAATAAATGAAATATTTTGAATGCAAATTCAAATGATGAGATAAATATTGTTAAAGGGAGTTCAAATGGAACATTCAAAGCCTTGCACAAATCATGGAGATAGTTGAGAAATTTATGCCAACATGCTGAGGGAAATTAGGGATTTTGAAGCACCTAATGATGAGTTTACCTTCAGTTTTGGGTTTCATTTTATTGGATTTCAATCAAGGAGTGATTTGAGGCACAAAACTGGAGTTCACTTTCAGTTGCATACGACCCATGAGGTTGTTTTGAGATTCACAACTCTTGATAGAGTTCTCTTGCAGTTACATGCGTTGTTTGGAGGAGAAGTAAGACAACACATCATATTTTGGAGCCAAAATTCAAATTCAAATTTTTGGAGGCTTTTCTATAAGTCTATCTTCTCTCTCATTTCTAAAGGCTAGTTCTCAGTTTGGTGGTTGTTGTGGCAGATTATTCTTACTTTGTAACTCATTTTCTTGTGATTTATTGAGAATTGTAATGCAGATATCTCCTATTTCTCAATAAAAGCTTATTTCCTTCTCCATATCTCTTTGTTCTTTAGTGTTGATTGTGAGTTACAAGATAAAGTATTGTGTTATCTTTATTTTATTAGATTCCTTCAATACTGAATATGAAGAATATCATGTCATAGTGCAGGTCTATGTTAGTGCTTTCATTCCCTTGCATAAAGATTTATGAAAACATCTTTGTTTTCCTTTTTTCTAAGCGTTAGAAAAGTCAGAGCCTTTCATTAGAATTATTTTTGCAGGCATAAATAACTGAGTTGTGAGTTTATGTGGCTTTATTTATTGAGTTTGTTGTGAGATTTAGCAGTTTTCAAATCACTTATCAGTTGGTGAATCACCTTGTTTTCCAATTTTTAGTGTATGCATTATCCTTCTTACCGTTTCCCTCTGTTAAAAAATTAGTATTTTCAAGAAATATCCAAAGGGAGTCATCCCATAACCTGGAGGTCTATTCTCACCATAGGATATCCACAGCCTGAGAGTAGTCCCATGTACACAGGATTTAAGAGTTTTTCAACTTGTCTTCAAGTGCAAATCCTTGTGTTAACAGTAACCCTACCTGAATTTAAGATATAGTATAGGACTTAATGGGTATCTAAATCAATTTTTAGATCGTGGGTTTGAGTTTTCTTTTGAAAATTATGTCAAAATTACCTTATTTGCTGCTCTCATCAAAGCATAGTGGAAGATTGTGAGAAAAGTCATTTGTTTGAAGTGCTAGGGATTGGGATTTGTAAAGTTCATTGATATTTTTTTTGTTTGGATTCTCCCACTTGCTTTGCATCAATAATGAGTCCCTTAAAATTGTGATCCATTGTAACCAGTTATGATATATAGTGAGTTAATCCTCATTGTGGTTTTTCCCTTTCAAGGGTTTTCCATATAAAATATGGTGTTCATCTGTTGATTGTTGTGGTGCATGCTTGATATTATTTCTTTCTATTTCTACAATTTTAATGAGATTCTTTGTAATGCTAATTTATTAAAATTTTAGGGAATATTGATTCACCCCCCCCCCTCTCAGTATTTTGGGTGTTCAATAATTGGTATCAAAGCAAGGTTCCTTCAATTTTTGTAACAAATGAGGTAGATCTTGGAGATTAAACACAAGGAAACTAGGAAGTATCTTATCCCTCTTAAAGAACTTATAATGGAAGGATTCACTGAAGAATACTATGAAGTTGATACGGAAGGAGAACTCAAATCTATTCTTGATGACTTGGATAAAATAGAATGTGAGAATAAATATCTAAAAGAACATTTTAAGTAGATGATTGTATCAAGAAGTTGAGGAATTAAGTCAAGAAAGTTAAAGATCAACTCAAGGAAACAAATGAGCAACTCAAAAAATCAAATGATACAATCACTACTATGAAAGTGTAGGTTGAAGAATGAAAAAGAGTTGAAGACTGCTTGCATGCCAAGTTGAAAGACAAGTATGCAGAATGCTAAAATCTTGAAGAAGAGATTGTGTCTCTGAGGAAAGAACTGGAGAAAGTAAAGATTCAAGAGGAAAAATTCAAGAATATCTCCACCTTACTTGATAATATGCTTGCTATTCAAAAAACTCATAAGGAAAAAGAAGGATTAGGGTTTCAAAAAGGAGAAATCTCAAAGGAAAATCAGACTCCAAACAATGTTGAAAAGGAGAATAATGAACAAAGGGAGACTGGAGATAAGAAGAGAAATATCAAACATGTCCAGAACCACTAGAAGAAAGATTTCAAGCGACCTCCTCTTAGACAACTAGCTACACAAAGGCATCCATCTTTTAAAGGTTGTTATTCTTGCAATAAATTTGGGCATAGAGCTGTAGAATGTAAAAGCAAGATGAATTGGAATTTTCAATCATTTTTTGGTCAATGCTATGCATGCAATAGATTTGGTCATAAGGCTAGTGAATATAGAAGACAAGTGAATGGTTACAATAATGGCATGGTTCCTTGATCATTCCATGGTTACTATTACTCATGCAATGGGTATGAGTATAAGGCTCCTAAATGCAAATCTAAAATGGCAAGAAGTAAATTTTCTTCGCGACAAGGTGCATATGTTATAAATGTAATAAAAAAGGACACAGCTAAGTTTTGCAGAGGAAAGAATGTCAAACCCTATGTTTCACAAAAGAAGATTGATTTGATTGAAGAAAAGAATAAGATGAACAAGATTTAGAAGAAAAAATAAGAGGTTGATGTTAAGAATGAATCTGTTCCAAATTTTGGTGTAGATGTTTCCTCCAAAAACTAGATAAGCATTGGCTCAAGGGGGGTTTTAATAGAAAACTTTCTAGACCCTTACCAAAGATAAGATGTTAAAATATTCAACATACTGATGCATGAATTGGTTGATATGCTTGATCCATTGGTAAAATGTTAGGTGAGAAATCTCTTGATGCAGAGATTTGCAAAGTGTTTAGAAGTGCATGTGATGCTACAGAGAAATATTGATAGTATTTTGACCTAAATTTTTACTACTACATTTAATGCATATTTTAGGTCACAAGAAAAGTGTTTATATTTCATATTTGATATTCTAAATACACTTGTTTTTGAGCAATTAAAAGAGGAGAGCAGAGCAAGCATAATCTAAATCAATTCTAGAGTTTTGAATGAAACCCTATCGACAAAATTCCATAAGGTATTTACAATCTCTTGCAAACCCTAGTTCAAAGAAGTTCTTAATGTTTATTCCTCAAGTTGTTGATTTGGTTGAGAGGCCAAGGCCTAAATTTAAGAAGCATCTACACAAATCAATGGAAATAGATAAATCTATAGTGCATTCTCTAGGTTTCCTACAAATGTGCTACACACAAAAGATGTGCAAATTTATATTTATTCGCAAATGGGAAAATATAATCATTTAAATTTTTTGGAGTTTAGGGATAATGTGCTAACTGGAGATGATTTCTAGTTGAAACCGGAGTATACCAAATTTTCAAAGAAAAATTTGGATGTATGGACAAAGTTTCCCAACTTTTGTTTTGAAGATAAATGGGTGAAGATTGTTCTGAGCAAAATACACAATGAATTCATGTGGTTGGACATGTCGTATATGATAAACAAAGAAGAAATAAAGGTTGTTACTAGATTGAGCTCCATAGGACATATCTCAACATTTAAGGCGGTAAAGAATGAAGTAGTAATGAAGCTTAACAGTGCCAAATTTGACAAGCATTCCCTAACATTGGATGATATCAAAGATCTGGTGGTCAAATATGCCTCAATGTTGATTGCTTACAAGATATTCTAAACAAACAGAGAAGGTTATACCACTACCATCATGATTCACACTGCATATCAAATGGTGAAAGAAGGTATGTGTATGAAGATACAACAGTTTATTGGTTTGGTACATATGAAGATAAACATGTGGAAGAGAACCTAGAAAATAAAAAGAAGGATATTGAAGAAAAGGTTGGATAGATGAAATCCAAGTTGGAAAAGGAATTTGGTACCACTATGGACCTTGTAGAAAATTCTAAAGGAAAAATCTACTCCTCCGCTGACTACACTAAGAACAAGAAGGTCAGATAGGACCTCAACCTCCACACCTGTTGTTTCAAAGTCCTTCAGAACAAAAAAAATATGTGGCTCTTAGTAGATACATCTAGACTCCCTGTGCAACGAAAGGCTCCAAAGAGAAGAAATAAAGGAGCAAAAAGAGAAAAGTATATCGCTTCAAAAGAAGAAGAGGAAGAGGAAGAAGAACAATTAGTCTGCAAAAGGAAATAAAAAGTCTCTCACAAAGAGACCAGTGCAAAAAAGGGAAAGGAGAAAGAGAAAAGCCCTCCGATCTGTGACCATAGTCCCATGAAGCTTGATGCAATGTTCAGTGCTATAGCAGAGTTTGGAATCCTAAAGGATATAGCTAAATTGTATCCAGATTCCAATAATGTAGATAAGGAAACAATTGAAGAGTCCATTATCAAATACATGGTGACATTTAATGTTGGCCTAGGTGATATAGTGGATCAATTGTTGAATGAGCTAAAAGGAGTATTTAGTGTAAGAAGACAGGAGGCGATTATAGAAGATGCAAAGATGAAATCTTTTGCCTTGGAGAATATTGGTTCCTCATTAAATCGGGAGGAAAAAGTTATCTCAATTGCAAGCCCTACAATTCAAGACAAAGAAAATATTAAATACTCTTATGGGAAAAGATAAGAATGATATAGCGAAGCTAAAGGAAGAGACAATAAAATTGTTGGGAATAGGATGCCATTTAATTGCAATCCTAAATATATTTCATGTATATCCAAAGTCCTTGGAAAGTGTTCCCCAACACTAGGATTAGAAAGAGATTAAATTTGAATGAAATGAACATGTAAATTGACATTTGTAATTATTCCTAAATGATAGGAACATGTGAGGGCATCCAAAAAAAGCTCCTACAAAATAGGAGCACATGGGGCACCCACATGGAAGGTGGAACCCATCTTGAGTTAAGTTAACTATTTGGAGAAGGATAACACTTCAATAATGCATGTAAAGATCCTAGAAGTTAGGAATTGGCATTTACATGAGTTCAGTTCAATTCAATTATCTTTAGTTGCATGTAGTTAGTTGGAGTTGCATGTTAGTTGACTTCAGTTGACTTGAATTGCATTATAATTACTTGAGTTGCATGACAGATAACAAGTGGCTACAATCAGTTAAGTGGGGATGATCAATCATGCATCATGTTTGCATGATTTGGTGGAGAGATATGTTTCAGTTAACAAAGATTGACTTGGACCCACCTTGGGCACCCAAGTTGAGATCTTGGAGTTAACACCTTTGCATGAGAAGATATTTACAAGGCTCGGTTAAGTGGGGCCCATTCTTGGGCACCAACTTTGAAGAGAAGCTTGGAAGATATCTTTGTAATCAACGTTGAGTTAAGACTTCAGTTTGGGATGCCTAAATTGATGAAGGACTTGGTTTGAAATTGTTTTTCATGAAAGAACTCTACTTGCACAAGAATGGCATAGATATTTGTGAGGAGATTTATCCTCTTGTAATTTTCAACTCTTTGGAGTTTACAATGTTCACAATTGTCTATTTATTGCAGCAAGTTGAAGAGAGTTCAAAGAGAGTACTTTTGTGAAGCATGGCACAGGATGTGTGGATTCATGCTTGGACACATGAGTTTATTGCATGTTGTGAAGAAGAGTTGTTGAAGGCAAAAGAAGCGTCTCAAGCAACGATTGATAAAGAATTATTGTAATCTTGTTCTAAGGTTAAATAATACAAGCACAATTGATTCTGGTGGTGGAGTTTTCTCCCGAAAGGGTTTCTCCATGGTATATGTTGTGTCACTTCTATCTTTTGGTCGTGTTCTTCTATAATATTTTTTCTACTTCTACAATTGGTAAAATGAATCTAAACAAATAATCACATACAAAGAAATTGTAACAAAGAACACTTAATTAGATCTATAATCACATAGTTTTACAAATTATTAAGCTACATAATTACCTCCATTTTCAACAAAAATCTATGGAAAAATTATTAAAGAATTGGGAGCCTCTCTAAGTGATGAAGATAACATGCAACAAGACACATCCCTCCTAGAAAGCAATGAGCTAATTAGAGAGAAACATGAGCATGAGCAAGGAGAAATGATGATAGATAACACACCTCTGGATGGGAAAATAACTACCAAGTAGAGAAAAAAAGATGAGAAATCAGTCCCAGAGAAAAAAGAAGCTCAAAAGGAACAAGCTATGTCTCCTCTAGAAGTTGGGAAGACTTTACAGAAAAGTGTTTTGATAGTGGAGAGAAGGAGAAGAATGATAAACATATAGAAGAAAGCACAAAAATAGGTTATGAATCCTCTGCACCCTTCAGAGATTCATTCAAATATCTTATGAATGTGCAAATACAATTCCAACCAGTGGTGTCTACACAACCGGTGCAAATTCCAATGCAAAAAGGTCAAGTGGGTTTGGATAATATTTCTCCTCTAAACAAGTTGCAGCTTGGTGATGTTTTCCATGCCTCCACAAGAAAGGAGATGCTACAAACTCACCAAAAAGGCACAAAGTTAGTCAATGAGGCTATCAAGGTTTTACAAGAAGGCCTTCACATAGTATCCATTGATACTTCTTTACCAAGTGTATAGTAGTTGAAGCTACTACTAGATTCCTTTAAGGAGTACTCAACTGGTCCAGAAGAGAAGAAAAAGAAGGAAGTAGCAAATAAATTGAATGATAAGAGGCTAATTGATGATTCAAATAAATGTGCTACTGCACATACCAAGTTGTAAGGAAACTTTAAGGATGTTCAAAAGAGTTTGGAGGAATCCAAACTATTTTTCCAATTTTGTTTGAAATGGCCATTATCTATGAAAAGTATAAAGGATCAGATGGACTCAACTAAGTCCCAAATTTCCCAGTCCTCAGGTTTGTATGATCTAGTGAATTGTGGGGATGGAGCAACCAGAGTGATCATTTAAAATCTACACACTCAATTCTTTTTACTATAGGAACAAAAAGAGAAAATCATAATGCAATACAATCAGCTATGAGATATGGTAAGTCTAAAGCTGAAATCTCTAACTGAAGCTTTGGCCAATGCTGAAAATGTTGTGCAAAAGACAACAATGCCTAGCTCTTCGAAAGAAGGAGAATACCTCTATGTACAGTTTAAAAACCAGAGCTACATGCTTATATTTTCCAAGAAGGATTGGGAATTCACCAAGAAGGACTGGGAGGCACACCTTGCAAAATTAAAGGAAACCTATAAGGGTATATTACCCTCATCTAATTAAGGTTTATATTTTTCTTTAATCATATAGACAAGTTTTGATTTCAATGTACATTTGCAGAGTTTGTAGATGGTGTTGAGGTACATTTTTTTCTTTTTTGTGATGGATAACATAGTTAGGGGGAGCTATTCTCGTGTAGATATATCAGTAAGGGAATGTAATGTGGATTTACTACCCTTTACCCTTGATGTCAAAGGGAGAGTGAAGCGGAGAAGTGTGTTGCCATCAAAGACAAAGGGGGATATTGTCAGCAACATGAGCATGATGGTGTATGATGTTGTCATTGATGATCATTTTGTTTTACAAATTTTATAAAGTGCTTGGAGATGTCAGATGTGTGTGCATTCCCAGTTTCAATTGTTTTGGTGATCCACGCATCAATTTTTGGATGAACAATTGGTTCATTCAGTTGTTGCTTTACCAATTTGGTTGTGTGGTGCCAACCTAAGGGTTTTGGGGTCATGCAAGACTGAATTGTGTATGGAGCATATTCATGAGAGTATCTATGGATCATGCTGAACTATTTTGGTGTAGAACACACATTGGCTATTTTCACAAGGCATGTATGTTTGAGTTTTGACTCGGCAGGTTTCATGGTCATACATTTCATCCAATTAGGCTAACCTAATTGATGGTATGAGTGATTGCAAAATATATAGAGAGAGGGACAATTCATTATTTGGATGTAGAGAGAAGAGCATAATGTGATAGTGGTAATCTTGTGCATGTGCATAAGAGTGACAGAAAAGGATGAAGTGTATAAAGTCAATTTTCTAAGCAGAACAAGGAACTACATCTTCAACATATAGCAGATACATTATAGACAGTTCAAACTCTAGAAGTGAGTCATTTTTGTATATTTATTTGTAATTCGGGAAGAAGTGATCTTCCTTGGGCAATAAACCCTCTTATTTTCTAGATAATGAGTCCTTGGATAGTGAGACCCTTAAAACTATGATCTATTGTAATTGGTTATAATATATAGTGAGTTAATCCTCATCATGGTTTTTCCCTTTCAAGGGTTTTCCACATAAAATTTGGTGTTCATTTGTTGGTTGTTGTGGTGCATGCTTTATATTGTTTCTTTTTATTTCTACAAGTTTAATGAGATTCTTTGTAATGTGTTTTTAAGTTATTGAATTTCAAGGAATACCGATTCACCCCCCCTCCTAGTATTTTGGGTGTTCAACAGTTTCATCTTATGTTGTTATTATGTAATTGATATGCTTATGTTATTAATTTTAAAAAGGTAAAAATTGTGTTATACAGATTCACCCCCTCCTCTCAATATAACTGTGTGCTCATCATAAGGTGTAGTTTCATGTTAAACAATACCTACATCCTTACATAATTCATCAAAATCCCTAAAACAATATTCCCTACTATTGTTAGATCTAAACACCCTTATCTTATAATATGTTTTCTTTCCAACCAAGGTATTAAATTACTTAGACTTAGTGAACTTCAAATTTAGAACAAAAATAAAGCCAAGTTTATCTAGATACATCAATGATAATAACATAATATCAAGATTTACCCATAGAACCAACATCTAATAGACCAAACACAACCAAATGAACGATTTTTAATAATATCTTAGCTCTATTTCTTCTAATAGGAAATGAAGAACTATTCTACTTGTCAAACCCACAATGCTCACAAAAAATATTTTTTACCAAGAGAATATTCAGAAAAACCGTCAACCAATTTTTTATTAATAATGGTCTTTAGACCTTTTCACTAATGTGACCCAAACATTGGTGCCATAAAATACATGTCTTTTTTAGTTCTAGTTACATTGGCATAATTACAAAAGGTGGAGGCATTAAGCCTAAATAGAGTTCCAATATGAGATCCTCTAGGAGTTACCATATTCCCTCTTACCAACATACAACCAAACTTTTCAAATATCACATGCACACCCAAATATTTTCACGTAGATATAGAAATAAAATTTATCATAAGACCTAGAATATGCAAAACATGATCAATGATTTTAACCCTTTCGCATACCAAAAAAATCTTGGTACCATTATTATTAACAAAGAAAGTGAATCTTAGAAAAAAATCTACCAAAGAAACAATGTCATTATTATATAAAAATTGAATGAATTGGTTGCTTCCCCAACATTAACCTTTGTAAAAATTTATTCCACATCAATTTGTAATAATTTTGTCTTTATTTTCTCCTTTATTCCTCATGAACTCCACCATGTGGGTTGTCTTCCGAATTAAATATAGTCTTCCTACCAAATGTGTAATCTTCAAGTATAGTTGTATGTCATAATCTCACAAATGAAAGATCCCATTTTTTTCCACAATTAACCTAAAAAAGACCCCTTGTGAATTTAAATATGCACAATAAAATCTTGGTGTAATTTCCTTTTTGTTTATGTTGTCTTATAACAAGGATTTTTTTCTAGCTCTATCCACCCACTTTCTAATTGATTAGGTCATTAATCCAAAAATATATCACTTTAGTTGAACCAAGAATCAAGGCTACAAGTTCACCCACAACTAATATGATACCATATCAAGGATGCAAATATCTTATAGGAAGTTACGATGACTAAGTCCTACACATTCACTTATAATGGATGCCACACATGGTAAGACTATTGTCAAGTCACCTACAACAACATGAGAGTGGTAGGATTCACTTCAAATTCATCTTTTCTTCCAAGATCCAATAATAACATATGGAGTAGCTTGACATTAATACTTTCAACAATATTATAGGTGTGGTCAAAGTCATAGTTCCACTTGCAACAATGATGGAAAGTTGAAAGAAAGGCTTGAGCATAGGCTAAATTGAGGTTGTAAATGATAAAGGATTTCAGCATTATCTACCAAAGGTGAAATGCCACATAGAATGTGTGTTTGGAAAAAGTAGACTTGGAAGTGATAGAAAATAGGAAATTAAGGCACAAATTATTTAGTAAAAATAGTTAAGGTAGGCTATTTCCATTGGCCAATAGTTGTGTGATTCCATGCAAGAGACTTTGGTGGCAATTGCATGCTTGCTTAATAACCCTCATAGCAATCATTGTCCTTCATTAGCAAGTGTTCATTGTCCTTCATCAACGATGACCATTCACATTCTTGTGCAACCATTTACATCATGTAAGATGGTGGAAGATAAGGCAATGGGTATCTTTGGTGTGAGTAACTTTTAAGTGGATATTTTTGCAATTGCTAGTGATAGTCGTCTGGGAGGGAATTTTATATTTTGAAAGAATCTATCCTCTTATTTTCATGCATGTCCTTTCACCTTCCAATAGGTGTGTGATTCACCTATTGGATCATTTGTTTCCTTCCTAGGAAGCATCATTATCTTGCCTTTTTATGGTCACAACCAAATTGTTGGCAATGATAGCTAGGGCAATAACTATTATATTATTGGCAACAATTCTAAAAAGAGAACTTGTAGAGGCATAAGGTGAAGAGCGAAGGCATAATATGGATTGATGGGGAAGAAGGAAGAACCTTGATTATATGGCCTTAGAAGCCATACGAAGAAGACTCCCCCTTTGGAAAAGTTGGTAAGAAATTTTGTGTGAGAGCTAAGTCATTGCAAGATGACAGTTTTGGGAGGTTGGATGAAGAATAGAGTTGTACTACTAGCAAGTAGAGAACCATATCCATGCAAAAGAAGCCTATGAATATCCATTCATGGTATATTTTTTCTTGACTGGGTTGGTAGATTGTTGAATTTATGGGGAATCATAGGAAAATCTTGGAGCCTTGTTACACACAAGGTACAAACCAAGAGTATGATTAAATTCATGGTGCAAGTTGGTAGAGTGACAAAGTTATGTGGATTTGGTTGGTCAATAGATAACCAAAGCCACGTGATTGATGTTGAAGCCACGTGATTGATGTTGGTGTGAATATGTCTTGTACCTAACTAATTCACTCACTAGGTAATTAGGGGACATATTCGCATGTTAAGCTTGCTTAGGCTATAAGATTCCTTCTGCCCCAGGTATATTGCGATTACAAATTTTGCTCAGTGGGTCTACTAAAGCATACTTGGATATTTTGGAAATTGGGAAGGTGTTGTTTTGATCATTGTACTTCATTTTAGTTGTATTGTATATATTGATCTCATATTGTATCATTTGAGAAGTGTATTATCATTGTAATCATGGGTTATGCAGCTCATCCTTCTGTAATAGTTCTGAATAGGGATAATTATGAGTCATGGAAAAAAGGCATAATAACACATTGTAAGTGGCTTAAAAAAAAATCACATCTTTATGGACTCATTCCTGAACCAAAAAAAACATATAATAAATCAGTTTGGGGTAATAAGAATGATCACATCATAGGATTGATTGGTTCTAGTTTCAATGCAAGCATCTTCAATGAGACCTATCATCAGATATTCTTAGATGTCTCATGCCCACACACAGTTTGGACCAAATTTTGGGAGATATTTGGAGATCCACACAAGCCACATTTCCTAGCAGATCTTGCATCATATTGCCTCATTACATTTGATGATGTTGACAATGTACCCTATGATGATGAGACCTTAGATGAGTTTGAATATGATGCAAAACTTGAGTGTCTTAATGATCTAAAGACTTCTCCTGCAACTCCTACTTCTCCAGTTGAGATCACACATTCATCTTTTGTTGATGATTCATTGAGTACATCTAGTGATTCATTGCAATAGGTATTTGATAGTCTTCCTTATTGGGATTCCTATTTGACATACGTTGCTTCTTTGTTTGTGGAGTCTCACATTTCAGATTTGGAGGACCAATTTGAGGGTCTATCTCTCCTATTCGATGATAGTCATGGATCAACTATTGTCACTTCATGCTTGTCTTCGGAGTTTGTTCAAGATCAATTTCCACTTGTTCCTAGTTTGTCACAGTGTGTTGTGATTGGGCATGTACCCAATTGGATTGTGGCATCATCTTCATCATCCAAGAACTTGGCAACACATGAGAAAATTTCAAAGACACATTCTTCATACATATGGATTCCTCTTCCTACTCTTCCTATCTAGAATGGGAAGCATTCCTGCATTTGTACTTGGTGTATCTTCTTCTTAAGGGGAGAAACATTGTTTGTAGGCATTGGATTATGTTTTGTCTTCAGACATTAACCATTTTTGTAGGTGATCATACATTGTGGGGGGGATATCTTGTTTCTCTATTTCCCTCTTATGGGGGGTCATTGATTGTATATGCATGATGGATGTAGTACTTGGGGGTATCATTGAGTCCTCCATACATAATGTTGTTTCATTTCTTTTCTCTTTTGGAGAGGATTTTTGTCCCATTGGGTTTTCTCCTTTTCTCTGTTTGTGAGAGATTGATTGCATTTGGGTACCTAACATGGCCTCATAGCTAGGACCCATAGTTATCTTCATCTTTGCATAGTTTGCATAATAATCTTCTCCCTAAGTTACACTTAAGGGGGTGTTGGTGTGAATATATGTCTTGTACCTAGCTAATTCTTTCACTAGGTAATTAGGGGACATATTCACATGTTAAGTTTACTTAGGCTATAAGATTCGTTCTAGAAGTCTTAGTTGGCTTTTCTAGAACTTATATTATCTAGCTAGTAATGTTGATTCCTAGATAGTTAGTTTGTTAGTTGTCTCATGTTATAGGATTAAGACACTTGTCACAATTTTGTTGAATCCTATCTCTCACCTTGCTTTATAAGCAAGGCATCTCATGTACATTCGCATATTCAACCATTATTCAACTTGCATTGTTGAAGAAAATTTTCTTACCATTTTCTCTCTTGTGGAAGATATTTTGGTCTAGCAACTATTCTTGGGGGTGTTGGGGAGTCACCATTAACTCCCAGAAACGATTGGTTAATTGAGACTAGTTTGTAGAGAACGGATGTTGGAGGAAGGAGACGCACAATGTTGCAAGTGGAAAAATAGCACCTTTCCATCATCCCGTCCAATAGAAGTTGCATGTGAAGTCACTTGAGATTGATATAATGAAATTCCATATTGTTGTAAGTGGATAAAAAAACGTGTGCACAAAAGTGTTCTCATTCATTATCCACCATTGTAAATAGGGTTGCACTTCATGATCGTCTTCAAGACAAGCTATGGCATGTAAGTTCCATTAAGGAATTATAAAAATGTATGACTTTGGATTAATGACATGAGGACCATAGCTCACTATTCCTAGATTTTTTTTTCCAATTAAAGGGTTTATCCATATTCGTTCTTGTATTGCATATTATTGTGTGCATGATGCAATATTTATTTCCACATTTAATATTTTTCATTTGATCCTATAATTTATGTCATGGATATTAGAAGCCACTATACATAGTTAAGTGCATGTAAAAATATTTTAGAAGTCTCTCACTTTAGAAACCATATGATGTACCAAAGCGCAACATTGTTGCCCCGATTTTATGGATCAAATGGTATCAAAGCTTTATATTCTTATTGGAGAAATGGTTTAAGAGAAACCACAAGGGTTCACATGATTCAATGATCACCTATAGCACCAATTACCTTCCACTCAAGAGAGAAGCAATGATTATGCTCTATTTCCAAAAATGATACAATGCAACCTTAATTATCAATATATGATACTTATGTACAATGAGGGAACCCTTGAATATATAGGAAAGGGTGAGAATTAGGACAAAATAAGATGATATGTGTCTTGATAGTATGACATGAGACACAAAAATTAAAATCCTCAAGTAACTTGACTAGTGTGAAAAGGTCCTAAAAGGAAATTGGATAGGTAGAAAACCACATTCACACCAACACACCCTTAAGTGCAACATAGGGAGAATGAGAAAATGTACAAAATCTTTAAAAAATGGAGAAAAACTCAAAAAATCCACCTTCAAAAGAGAATATAAAAAGGAGAAAAAAGAAGGAATGACTCAAGATGGAGCCCCTAAGGATAACTTCATAAATGCATAAAATATTCTCTCTAAATTATGAGAAGCTAGAACCCCATGTGAAGAAAAATCACCCCTATGAGAAAGAAGAAGAGAGACCATGCAACCCCCCTGGACATATAATCTCCTATACTTTGGTATATGCTTGACACTAAATGTTGAACATCATTTCTCCCCTTGGGAAGAAAAAAATAGGTGAAGGAACAAGAGGGTCTAAATGTGTCCTTGTGACATCTAAAGAAGATGATGTAACTCGATTGGAGCTAACACTATATAGGATAGAAATTCCCTCAAAGACATCCTCCAAATCTACAAGATGGGACTCAAAATAAACTTGATATATTTGTCAAATACTCTTCCCAAGATTATATATTTGGAAGAATGATATGAAGACCCCATTATCCTTAATCATGAGATGCCCATCTAAAGCAACATTGAACTCTAAAGAAGCAAAAAATGAATGTGATCTCAATAAACATCATCCAACTATATTGGCCATCCATGATGATGTGTCCACCACATAAGTTGTCTAAATAGGAGCACTTGTAAATGAATATGTCAATATTGGAATCCAAGAGTCCTTAGCCTTAGGATAGTGACTTGAAGTTAAAGAAGATAAACTCTTTAAATATGGATTGGGAGCCACATAAGCCAAACAATTAGTGGACATCTCTTAAGCAGGAGAAGGAGCATCAAGAAAAGCCTCAATATCATCATAGTGTTCAAGACTTTCTAAATAAGAAAGCTCCTTTATTGTATCATCATTATGGTAGGTTGTCAAAATCATCAAGTAGTACAAGAATATCCATAACAAGATCTACTAGAAATGGACAATGATCCAAGTCTCCATGTATCTCCCAAATTCCAGTCCAAAGAGTGTTAAGGCACTTAATATGTGAGATGGAACAAATAGTGTCAAGATCAAGACTACAACTGATCAATCTTAGGACATGATCATTCATGTTAGCCCATACTTGTTCCCACCATGAGTATTTGGTCCAAGGACAAGTCCAAATAGATGGGGCAAAAGATAAAGCCACCTAAGATGTTTTAAGATGATGTCTTGCTAAGACATAGTTTCATTTGTTCATGATGATAATGAAAGGATAAATTGAAACCCCAATATTGACTAAGATACACTCCTTATGAATCAAGTAAAGATCAAACTAGCTGGGAACGAAACCTCCATAGCAAAAAAATAAGGGTTGTGTATTTGTAATTTTTTAAAGTACTAATCAAAATATAAAAACTAACTTCAAACTAAAAATAATAAGTACCTAGTACAAGATTTGGAAAAACCAAGTGGATGGTTATGAAATGCTTGAAAATAGCTTTCCAATGCCTATAAGAAGTCAAAAAAATAAAAAAGGGCAAAATTTATGCTTCCTAAAAAAATTGCCCCTTTATGGATGAAAAAACAAACCCATTTCATTAGTAGGGTGGCACAATGGTGGTGGTACTTGTGTGAGCAAAGTGTTGATAGTTAGAAAGGGAAACACCACTAGAATAGCCCCTAGGTGGAATGGTAAACAGAAATTAGTGGCAAATTAGCTAGAAGCACCAATGGTGGTGGTAGCAAGATGTGTGGAGCTTAGCCTACTAGGGTTTAGCCCCTCTTGGTTGAGTGTGACTAGGGGTTGGCCCCCATGACTAAGGGCTTAAAAAAGCTACTATAATTGAAATTATTTGCATGGCCCATGTCATATTATGGCACCTATAATAGCCAATAAGAAATCATTATATCCTACAGATTGCACCAAACAACCAAATGGATTGCCCAAAATTTTGCAAAAAGCACAACTCTATACCCCTGCTTGTGCAATAATAGAATAAGAGAGAATATGTTGATAGTACAAATCTAATACTTGCAATAATGTATGGATTGTACTATACAATTTTTTATGGTTAAGATATATGGTGATGCCCTCAAAATTCCAAATTTGAAATTTATCCAAACCCTATTGAGTTTATTATCAATTCATAAGTTTTGGGGTCTTTTAGACTCAATGTTGAGGTATGTTTTGTTGCAAGATGCATTGTGTAAAATTTTAGGTAAAAAACTCTCAAAAATGAGAAGAGGGTGTTAAATCTAAAACTTTGATACCATATAAGAGAAACCACAAGGATTCATACGAACCAAGGATCACCTACAACACCAATCACCTTCCACACAAGAGAAAAACAATGATTATGTCATATTGTTTAAGAATGACCCCATATAAGATTGGGTATGAGTATATGATACTTCATGTATAATGAGGGAACCCTTGTATATGTATATATGCAAAGGTGAGACATAAGGAAAACCAAGATGATGATGTCTCTTAATCTTATGAGAAAAAATAAATTCACTAAGTAAATTTAACTAAACTAGAGTGAAAAGGTCCTAAAAAGAATTCAAATAGGTAGAAAACCTTGTTCACAACAAGTGGTATTAGAGTCACTCCTTTGAGACTTGAGAGAAGTGATGCCAAGTAGGTCTTTCAGTGTGCTTGAGTTTTTGCTAACACCCAACAATGTGCTAAGATTTTCTTATTAGTTGCAAGGTGCAAAATAAAGGACAAGAAAAGTTTCAAAGGTTTTAAGTGTTCAGAGCCAATGCCAAAGCAAGTTCCAAGAGCCAAACCCAATACTAATTGAGTGAGATGCAAAACTAGGTTCTAGAGGAAGAGCTAGAACCAAAACAAGTGTCAAAATTGAACCTATGAAGAGGTGTAGCAACTACAAGAGTTTGTTGGACTAGAAGGTTGAGGTATCCATGCAAAAGGGACAAAACTTGGCTCACACATGAGGATGTCTCATCTAAATAATGGTTTTTAGTCCATCAAAGTGTTACTACATGTGAGTTGAAATTGGATTCCTTCATAAAGAAAGATGTTGCAAGTGTAGTCAAAGCAACCAAACATTTTCATAGAGGGCGCACTACATCATCAATCAAACTTCAAGAAAGGTTGCTCTTAGCTAGATTGGAGGAATATGAGTCTTCATTTTTTACTTTTGGTCTTTAATGCTTTTGGTGACCCAACAACTCCTTGGTTTTGGAGGTGTTATCTAAAATGAATCAATTAAGGTGAGGCAGGGGTCAAATTTGCAAGTTCATAGGCAATAGTTGATAGGACACCCATAGCTAGGTTGTCTCCTACAAAGGCTTTTTGGGTTTGTATGTTTACTTGTAGCAAATCCCACAGACGGTAAGATTATAGCCAAGTCACCCGCAACATGAGTGATAGGCACATGAGTGATAGGCTTCATTCTAGAGTTGCATTTACTTTTGAGATCCAATAGTAACACATGGAGAAACTCAATATTATTACTTGCAACAATATCGAAGGTGTCAAAGTGATAGTGCTACTTGCAACTCCACTACAAAGTTGAAATAAAGGCACAAGCATAGGCCAAATCAAGGTTGTGAGTGATTGAGCATTTTGGCATTATCCAACAAAGATGGAGCATGTGGTTGGAGGTAATAGACTTGAAGGCAACACAAAAGTGACAACAGAACTTATTTGGCGATGATAGTTGAGGTAGAGTTTTTCCATAGGGCAACAATTGTCTAATTTCGACAAGCAATTTTGTTGTGAATTATACGGCT
Source organism: Sequoia sempervirens (assembly GCA_007258455.2). Taxonomy (NCBI): domain Eukaryota; kingdom Viridiplantae; phylum Streptophyta; class Pinopsida; order Cupressales; family Cupressaceae; genus Sequoia; species Sequoia sempervirens. Next base: position 39,043 of record VDFB02035893.1, on the reverse strand, counting down.
ACGTAAAAACTCTTGCCACAACCATTATCCTTCATCAATAGTGACCATTCTCATTACATACAACCAATTGCATTTTGTTAGATGGCGAAACATTGGGCAACAATTATCTTTGGCACAAGGGGTTTAAGTAATTGTTTTGATAGTTGCTAACAATAGTCATTTTGTATTAAGTAAGCATCCCTCCTTTCTTTAACACATATTGGTTCAATCCTCTTCCAACAAGTGTACATTTCATCTTGCTAGGCATCTATCTATAAGTACAATCATCTTTCTTGGGCTAAAGTTTTGTTCAAAATGGTGTCATTCCCTTGCCTTGCTGCTAGCCATAACTACATAGTTAGCAGCAATTGTTAGATTGTTGATTGCAAATCTAAAAGCTGAAAAGTGCAAAGATAAAAGGTGAAGAAACAAAGCAAGAAATGGATGAATGGGGAAGAAAGAAGAACCTTAGTCACATAACTTCAGAGACCATACGAACAAGAATCCAACACCCCCTCCCCGCCCCCCACTTTGGCAAAGTTAGTGTGCAAACTAACTATGTGAGAGTAAAGCCCATTACAAGTTGACAGTGTTGGGGAGTTTGGATAAAGAACAAGCCAATACCAGTAAAGCCATGCAAAGGAAGCCTATGAAGAGCTAATCATGGCTAAGTTTCACTCAACTTCGCTAGCAAATTGTCTATTATAAGGAAGCCTAGGCAAAGCTTGGAGGCTTATTACAAGCAAAGTTAACTGGCATGAATCTTACCAAAGCCATGTTGCAAGTTGGTGAAGTGCCAAATCATGTGAAGTTCATTGGTTGACAAAGAATCAAAGTCGTACTTGTTGGTAAAGAAGTTGGAGGAAGGAAAGACATTGTCACAAGTTCAACAAAATAGAGCCTTTCCATCATCCCATTCAACATAAGTTGCATGCAAAGTCATTAGGCATGTAGGAGTGAAATTTTGGACTACTACAAGCGTATAACAAAACCTATAAAGTATTATCCTTCATTCTCCACTACTACAAGAAGGATTGCAAGGCATAATCATCTTCATAACAATCTATGAACATTTGCAAGTCTTATTGAAACATAACATTTATAATTATAGATAAATGGCATTAGGAGCATACCTCACTATTCTTTGAGTTCATGTAGATTGAAAAGTTTCTCTAGATAATCTCATGTTGCAACAACTAAAAAAAATGCTACTAAAAACAAACAATAAAAGACCAAGAGTTGCTGCTTACAATTCCACCTTAAATGCGACTTCGGGGATTTGAACTTGAACCTTCACAATGAACACTCCATGTTTTAACCATTTGATCTAAATCAATTAGACTAAGCCATGGTACTTTGAAAATAGTTTAATGTTTTGACCTCGTAATCCATCATTGCTTATATTTATTTTGTTTAGCCTCTTTATGCCAAATGGTTCATCACCAAAAATGTTTGCACTCTAGGTTATGCAAAGCCTCAGCTGCCACAACACAAATCAATATTTCTTTGGGAGAAATAAAAAAAGATAATCATCTATAACTAAAAAATCTTCCATCCAAATTTATCAACAAGATTTTTGCATTAGTCAGCATATCCAACCCCAAATTGGACGGTTTCACCACAAGGCCATCTTTCAATAACTTTTACTGTCTTACAGAGAAGCCTATAATATGCAACCGAAAACTCCCAGTTTCTCCATTCTAACCTCCACTTGATTCATACATCTAGAAGCAACAAGGTAATTAGTCAACCTAGTTGTCTCTCATTGGTCAACTCTTCTAGCCATCTCCTGTTTTACTAATCGGACAAATTTTGTTCACTACTTTGTCATCCACCCTTATTTCCTTTACTAGGGTTTCACATGGTTTCACCATAGCAATATTACACGGTTTTGTTAGTGTGGAGTTTGCACACCCTGCCTTTTGGACCCTCAGTCACAAGATTGGCTTATACACTCTGACAATTCAGTATTTAAGCAAATACTAAGTAGTAAAATTACTCCAAAATATAATAGTTCTCTACTAGATGACCTTCAACCATGTAGCTCGCTGTCTATCCCAACCACACAAGGAAATAACAAAATTTTATAGTTGGTTACACTCAATACGACTTTGGTGAAATTACAACATAAAGTTAACTAAGCCATCTGAATTAATAATTCTCCCCAGTTTTATACATGGCCCATTATGTCAATTGAATCCAAATCATGAATTAGCCTTAAAGAACCAAGCTTTTACTGCACAAATTACATACATTTGATAGCCTGAATCTTTTTTACAAGCTGCAACAACCCTAAGGCCTAACATATACTCATTATTTCATGAGTCTGCACACCCGCCTCTTGGACCCCTAGTCACAAGATTGGCTTATACATTCTGAGCGTTGCAGTATTTATGCAAATACTAAGTAGTAAAATTACTCCAAACTAAATATATTAGTTTTCTCTACCAAATGACCTTCAACCATGTCGCTGGGAGTCTATCCCAGCCACACAAGGAAATTACAAAATTTTATAGCTGTTTGCACTCATTGCAGGATCAATACGGCTTTTGGTGAAATTACAACATAAAGTTAACTAAGCCATCTGAATTAATAATTCTCTCCAGCTTTATACATGGCCCATTATGTTAATTGAATCCTACTCATGAATTAGCCTTAAAGAACCAAGTCTTTACCGCACAAATTACAGGTGTTTGATGGCCTGAATCTTTTTTACCTGGTGCAACAACCTTAAGGACTAACATAACTCATTATTTCATGAGTTTACATGTGATAATTTTTTGAAAGGCAAGGGCTTGAAGGAAACATTTAGTTTAATGAAAGTTAGCCTGTACAAACCACTATTGATGAATCAACTGCCCATATGAGCATTTCATCAAGACAGGTGTGCAAAACCAGTTTTAGACCCATTTGCAAGCTATATCTTTGCAAAACATAATTACCTTACTAATTTTTAGACCAGCTGCAAGCCATATCTTTGCAAAACAGAATTACCTTACTAATTAATTAAGAGTATGATATCTCTAAAAAACATTATGGATTTTGATGCTGCAATCTTACAGATTTGTATTGGCCATTGACAAACTTTCAATTAGAAAGTCGAAACACATTATAACTGAACGTTAAAACTTGAAGGCCATAATAGCCCTAACTTCTCAGACAAATCAGAATCATATAGAAGATAACCCAGATAATTAAACTTCCTGGAAAGAAAAATAAACCTGGAATAACACAAGCAACATCACAAAGTTCCTTCCCACTAGTAACAGCAAGCAACCATGGCTCCATTCCTTAACCTCAGAAAGGAAAAATTTTAATCCCAAGTTACTAAGATACAAACACAAATATTGATTCAGACACTAACATGGATACAACAGTAGAACTCAATGCAAATACATGCATACGGTGCATGAGTATATACACACATCACATGATATATGCATGCACACAAACATATATAGAGCATCATTTTCCAAATTAAAATAGAAAATGCATGGCGAGCCTCAAGCCCAGTAAGATATGTGCCATACATATGCAAGTGCACATACACACAAGTTCGAACACAAACCAATAATATATGGGGAAAATAACAAAAAAAAAGCCATGGACTTCAAATATAAAAGAATTAATGCATACAAGGACAGAGCATTAAGAGAACTATGATTAAGTAGACTGCAAAATTTAAAATCATTTCCTCAATTCAAGACACCAGCCTTAAATTTCTTCCAAACTTTAATATGGTTTAGTTCATTACCACAATTATCCAATCCTCAAACTAAGTCAAAAATACAAGTTAAATCTAGTAAAAAAATCCCAACACTTTCCCACCAACATTCTTTCTCCTAGCTTCATCATGGTCCATGATGCCAGCAGATGTTGTCAGGACAATGAATCCAAACTGCATGTAAACATGGGAGAAATATCCATCATGCCAGTTAAATCAAAAATTGAGGGACGAAAAAAATATGCCTCAGATTGCTAATTATATTCAGTGAAGGGGCAGCCAAAGTTGCAATGAGTGAATTCAATTTTCCCCTATGCCATGGAAGTTTACCTGTCGAGATGGAAGCAATCTTGCAGTCCAGGATGTTAATTTATATAACCCAGCAACAGATTAATTGCACAATAAATTCACAGAAAGAAATCTGATTTATAACAATTAATACAACTGGGTTAATTAACAACTAATAACAGCGGAAGCAAAAATAACATGAAGTCAAACACAAAAAAGACAATAACACAGATATACCCAGGAAACCCCAATGCGGGGAAAAACCTGCAAATGTTGGATCTTCTATTCAGCCTAACAGCAAACTTTTCTTTCGAAAATACAATATCAGTTTGCTACAGCAATCTTGCATTTATAGAGCCTAGCTGCTTTACTTAGCGTGCAAGGAAAGAATCTTTCCTTGCTTTCTTTGGCTTTATTTACACATAAAATCACTTTAGGATTTATCTTATCCTCACAAACTCAGAAACACTCTATTAAAGAATAAAATCCCACTCTTGGATTTATCTTATCCTCACAAACTCAGAAACATTCTATTAAAGAATAAAAATCCTGCTGTTGCTAAAAATCCAACTCGAATTGTTTTAAAGCATATCTAATCTTGAGTTGCTTTAAAACAAATCCATATCCCACTTTTCTAGCTACAAAAATCAACACTCCCTCTTAGCGAGGAAAGTGTTCTGCACCACACCCAACTTGTCCCTGAAGAATTCAAACTTGCTCTTCATCAAGGCCTTCGTCAGGATATCTGCTATTTGTTTGTCCGTAGGAATGTAATTGAGCTTCACTATCCCCTTCACACAATCTCTCATGAAGTGGTACTTGATCTCAATATGCTTTGACTTGTCATAAAACACGATTCTCGTGAGAGTTTGATGCAACTCGATTATCACAAGAAATGACTGTAGGATCCAGCCCCATTAAAGAGCCCAGCTAGAAGTTTCTGAAGCTCAGATAGCCTGCCATGTAGCCATAACGTACTGCCTCTCCGCAACCTTCAAAGGCAACCGACTCGCTTTCCGCTTATACCAAGACCGCCCGATCCCAAACCGAAATCGACTCAAGTGCTCTTCGATCAACCCATCGCTACCAACTGGGCATCAAGAAACCCCTCGAGCCTACTCCATCCCCGCTGGAATATATCAAATTTCATAATCAACTGTGCCTTGGAGATATCTCAAAACATGCTTTGCAGCTATCCAGTGCACACGTTTAGGTTCCACCATAAACTAATTGAGTGAGTTCACTACAAAACAAATGTCTGGCCTGGTGTTGACCAGATACATAAGAGAGCCTATCAATTGTCTGTATAAAGTCGGGTCCACTGCCTCTGATCTGGAAGCATCAATCTTCTTCCAATTGGTCACAAGTGGCGTTGACATAGGCTTACAGTTTTCCATCCTGAATCACTTCAAGATATCAATTAAGTACTTCCTTGTCCAGGAAGATCTCTCCCTCTTTTCGCCAACCCAACTCAAAGAAAGTAGTGCATCAACCCCAAGTCCTTCATCTCAAACTCTCCTGCAAGATCCCGCTTGCAGTGTGCTATGAGCTCCTCTGACCTTGTGAGAAATAGGTCATCAACATATAACAACAATATGAGAAGTTCACCTTTCACCTGAACATAGTACAGGTTTGAATCTGCCTCACTCTTAATGAAGCCCACACTCTGCAAGTAACTATCAATACGTGAATACCACGCCCTGGGAGCCTGCTTGAGTCCATACAGTGCTCTTTTCAACCTACATACATGAGAATCTCTCTCATGTGTTTCAAACCCTTCTGGTTGCTCTATGTAAATCTCTTCCTCAATCACCCCGTTGAGGAAGGTCGTCTTTACATCCATCTGATGAATCCTCCAACCCATCTGTGCTGCTATATAAATGATAGCTCTTATGGATGAGTACCTGGCTACTGGAGCAAAAGTCTCATCATAGTCGACTCCCTCCTTCTGAGAAAACCCTTTAGCCACAAACCGAGCTTTGAACTTCTCCACACTACCATTTGTAGCATGCTTAATCTTATACAGCCATCTCGAGCCCACCACAGACTTATCTTCTGGTCTTGGTACTACCTCCCACACACTGTTCTTCATGATGGAAGAATACTCTTCCACCATGGCATCTCTCCACACTTGGTGTTTGGATGCCTCCTGAAAGCTGGAAGGCTCTACTTCAATTAATTCACTCATAAGAGCAACATAATCTGAATAACGTCTGGGAGCCCTTGTTTGTCTGACTGAATCTTGAGGATCACCTACATATTCTTGAGCCTCTCTTAATGTTTGCTCAGCTGCCCTGTTCCTCCTCTTCTCACTAATAGGAATCTGAGGCTGAGGAATTATTTGTTCCTCTATCTGATCATCCTGCTTGTTCTGCTCTCCAGCTTGTGTGACTGAAGTTTCAGGAATTTGTGCTACCTCAACTGTGGATGTTTGTTCCTCCTCATTCATCAAGTTACTTGACTTTTGAAGAGCCCTCTCTTCCTCAAACTTCACATCTCTGCGAACCACTGTTTTCCTGAGAGCAGGAATATAAACCCGATAAGCCTTAGAAGTTTCACTGTACCCAACAAGGATACCCTTCTCTGCAGTAGGTTCCAACTTGGTTCTCTTCTCAATAGGAATGTGACAATACACAAGGCATCCAAAGATGCGAATGTGCCCCAAATCTGGTTTCTTACCAGTGAACGCCTCTTCTGGAGTCAATTTTCCCAACACTTTGTGAGGGCTCCTATTCTGCAAATACACAGCTGTGTTGCAAGCTTCTACCCATAAAAACCAAGGCAGATCCTGATTATGAAGCATGGCCTTGGCTGCTCCAACAATAGCTCTATTCTTCCGTTCAGCAACCCCATTCTGCTGAGGGTTGTACGGAACTGTCAACTCTTTCTTGATACCTTCCTGAGCACAAAAATCTTTGAAGGTATTCGAGGTATACTCGCCTCCATTATTAGACCTCAGTATCTTGATCTTCTTCCCAGTTTGGTTCTCCACGAGAGTCTTAAACTCTTTGAACCTACTAAAGACCTCATCTTTATTCTTCATGAAAAATATCCATGTCTTCCTAGAGAAATCATCAATGAAGGTAACATAATACTCATATCCATTCAGGATGTTGTGATATAGGTCCACACACATCCGAGTGTAAGAGATCCAAAAATCCCTCTCGGATCTAGTGTCACTGCTTGGAAAATTGGTCTTGGCATATTTCCCAAGAGCACAACCCTTGCACACCTCATGCTTTTTTGTCTTCATCTCAGGCAGCCCTGTCACTATTTCCTTAAGAATATTAAGTGCTCCATAGTGAAGGTGAGCCATCCTCCTGTGCCACAATTCTCCTATCCTTTATAGCTACTAACCAACGCATGTGCTGGCTTCAAACTGTAACCGAAACAAGCTGCCATGCCTGACACCAATCACTTTTGCAATCTTGGAATCTTTGGGACGAATATAAACTTTTCCCCTCTCAAAGGTCACGATGTAACCCTTGTCTTCCAAGGCAGAAACTGAGATTAAATTCTTTGTCATGCCAGGGACATACAACACATCCTCCACCAACAAAGGTTTGCCAGACTCCCTCAAACTTGACGTGCCAATACCGGTTGCATGGTACTTGGCATTGTCTCCGAGCTCAATATAGAAATCCGCTTCTTCTCCTCCAACTTGGTGAAACATTCTTTGACTCCCGTCATGTGGCGAGAAGCCCCATGCCAATATACCATACCCTGTTGGCAATTGAACTTGAGAGACAAGCAATGAGCGAAAACTCATTTTCAAATCGTGATGCAAACTCATCCACCTCTGCTGTAGCGGCAAATTGCTTCTTCTGCTTGTCCTTATTATTTCTTATTCGGACATTGACTGGCATAGAGACCCATCTGATGGCAGCAAAAATATTTAATTTTTTATCTTTCTTCTTCCCACTCTTGGAAGAAGAACCGATTGTCTTTATTTGACTTCTTCTTACCCTTGCTTGCAAGAGCAAGATTTTCTTCATCTTGACCCTTCTTTGTCTGATCTCCTCGATGAGCACCTTCACGGATCTCCTCCTGAACAAAATCATCCCAAAGTCTTGCCCAATCAGGTAGCCGATCTCTGCCGACAACACACTTGACAAACACTTCCCAGTGCTTTGAAAACCATTCAAGGCTATACGCACCAACTCATCTTCTTTAATCGTCTCTCCAACAGCAGCAAGCTCATCCCTGACCTGTGTCAGTTTGGACAAGTAAGAGGTCACACTCTCGCCTTTGGACATCTTGGTATTATGCAATTTGTCCTTGAGCATCATCTTACGACTCTGATGTCGCTCTGATAAAGTTTTGTGAGCGTATCCCACATCTCCTTGGCAGTGTCTTTCCCCGATAAATGAGGAATTAAATGATCTCTTACTCCATCCAAGATAATCCTCTGAGCTTTGGCCTCTTTGACTTCATGCAAATCTAAGGCAACAGGATCATTTGTTGGTGGAGTCACTTCTGTGCTAGCATAGGTCCATAGCCTGTTCTCCTTGAGAACAGATGTAATCCGAACCTTCCACTGCAAGAAGTTAGACGCACCCTCGAGCCTGTCCTCGTATCGAACATCGTTGCCATAGCCACAAAAAGAACTGGAGACGAAAAATGATGACTTTTTTCTTGAAATCATGCATAAATCTTGGCTTCAGATTCAGAGTTTAGAGCTCGATACCATGTTAATTTCTATAACACAATGCATTAATTGCACAATAAATTCACGTAAAGAAATCGATTTATAACAATTAATAATAATTAAGCAACTAATAACAAATTAAGCAAAAAATAACATGAAGTCAAATACAAAAAGACAATAACACAGATATACCCAGGAAACCCCAATGCGGAGAAAAACCTGCAAATGTTGGATCTTCTATTCAGCCTAACAACAAACTTTTCTTTCGAAAATACAATATCAGTTTGCTACAGCAATCTTGCATTTATAGAGCCTAGCTGCTTTACTTAGCGTGCAAGGAAAGAATCTTTCCTTGCTTTCTTTGGCTTTATTTACACATAAAATCACTTTAGGATTTATCTTATCCTCACAAATTCGGAAACATTCTATTAAAGAATAAAATCCCACTCTTGAATTTATCTTATCCTCACAAACTCAGAAACATTCTATTAAAGAATAAAAATCCTGCTGTTGCTAAAAATCCAACTCGAATTGTTTTAAAGCATATCTAATCTTGAGTTGCTTTAAAACAAATCCATATCCCACTTTTCTAGCTACAAAAATCAACACAAGATTCAATCTCTTTGACCCCAACATCAAAACGAGGACTTATCACACCACATTTGTTAAGCCTTCCGTTGAGCTCTACAACAATTTTCCCAGACCTGTGATCATCAACAAGCTCAAATTCTTCAATATAGCCTGTAAAAAACAGATGAATGTGTCAGATGCCTAAAGAAATTGTTTCTTTGCATGACTTATAAAGCCTGAAAAAGCAAACAAACTGCCATGACAAACTGCATACTCAAGTCAATGACAAACAGAAGAAATTTTCAAAATTGATTTACCGTGTTTTTGCATGACTTGAAGAAACTTAATGATAACTTTTGATGATGGCCTGATCATCACCTGGCGCTTCCCACGTTTTTCCGCATTATACATGCTCCTAAGAGCATCATTTAAAACACTAATCCTCACCATTGTAAGTTAATCGTGCACAAAGGGGGATTCCAATGATGAATAACTTTTCCCACAATAAAACTAAATTGAAAAAAACCTTCAACTTGAATATACTATAAAGAAATACAATCTTTCAGCACATTTGAAGTGCATTCCTGCGAATCTTTAGTCAAATTAAAACAGCCTAGATAGATCATATGCTCTACATCCGATCATCTATAGAATATTAGAATGGAATTTATTTTCAGATGAACCAGTAATACAGAAGAACACATTAAGAAATAAAAAATAAAATGATAAATATCATAGGTATTACTACTTAGTATTGAGTATCCTTAGAATCACTACTTAGTATTGAGTGTCCTTAAGAATCCTTCTTCCTTCCATTGTATAGCTGTTTTTCATTGAACAAATACATAGGACTCAGGAGCACTAAAATTTGTCCTTGCCCTTTCTTCTTTCATCCTGTCATTACTTGTTTGTTTTGTTTTGTTCATTTCTTAATTTATTCAAGTAGCTTGTAGGTAAAAATTTCATATTTTTAATTATTTGACTAGAAAAATGAAGAAACTTGATTCTTTCAAAAATAAAATATGGGCATTTCGCTGCTGAATAGTTGTCCTGCAGTTTAAACAACAAAGTAATTCCTGTGTTTCAATTGAAACGAGAGAAGTACTTGAAATCCAGAAAAAACAGCATGTTTAGCAACCATAGTATTCTTCTTTCACCTTATAATTTCAGATTTTGTTTTGTTTATCTTTACTTTCTTTGAGTGTATACATGCCACATTCACACCCTGTCTGCAACCCATTAATTGCAAGCCTCCGACTTGATATGTCCTCATCCTGCCCTTCTCCAGAGGTTATACTAGCACAGACTCATCTAAATCCAGGTCAAATCTTGTAGTCAACAAGCAGAACTTCCCAGATTCACACCCTGTCTGCAGCCCATTGATTGCAAGACTCTGAGTTGGTATGCCCCCATACTACCTTTTCTCCAGAAGTTATACTAGCACAGACTCATCTATAAATCCAAGTCAAATATTTTAGTCAATAAGAAGTACTTCATGACTGCATTGGGATTATTGCCTACCCGGATATTTGGACAAACGGATGAGTATATACCATAAATTGACTTATATTATTCGACACCACACAGGAAAAAGTCACTATGAAGAGTAGTGTGCATATGGCCCTAAGCTTTAAAAGTGACCTAGCCAACATCAATGTTTATTCTTATATACTGCATTGAATTGTTTTTCCCACTTGGTAGTCTATCATAATCCAAGGGCATTCTAACTTTCTCAATGTCTATCATTCCATTCCTTGTGAACTAAGTTACCAGGTATGCAAGGTTTGCCCCCGTACCCATGTGGGTCTGGTACAGGTACGGGTTCATTACTGGTCCGCTCATGGGTACAGGTAGGGTTCTGAGAAATTCGACGGCAATTTTTTTTGAAGTTTTTGATAGGTTTCATTGAGACCGAAATTGGAAAGGGAGATGCGAAGGGGGGGGGAGCGGGGAGAACTAATCAATGAAGGAAGATGAACCCATTCCATTTTGATAGAGGTACAGAAAATGATTGGGGGCAATAAAGTGCTAAAGTGGTTGAGTTTTGCGAGCTGTTCCTCTTCAGTCTGACCCGGCTGACCAAATGAGAAGCTGGCCGGATTGCCAAAGCTTATTATATTGTTTTATTTTTTATAAATTTTAAATTAACATTTAATAAACCAAAATTTAATATTTTAAAATATTTAATTTAAAATTTAAATTAGTAATATATAACATTTAACAAATTCAAATATTTAATTAGAATTTAAGAAATATACTATCATTTTACTTTAATATTAACAAATTTAAATATTTAAATTTACTATTTAAAAAAATCAAATGTATAATTTAAAGATTATGAACACGCAGATATCTGTGTCTGTGTCTGTGTCTGTGTCTGTGTCTGTGTTTGTGTCTGTATGTGTATGTGTATGTGTATACACACACACACACATACATTATATCCAATATTCAAGGGAAAAAAATTGGCATACCGCCATACCCGTACCGAACCGTTAACTTAGCTTATGAAGAATAGAAACCATATATGTAAGAAATTTTCAATGACAAAATTACAGCTTAACACATTAAATGCATAAGTTATGCCTGCTACAACTTGAATATAACCCATAAGATATAATGAGAACAGACCAAAGCACTCTCTTATAAAACCAGAACAAATATATTGGTTTATGTATGAAGATGGAATATTCCAATAGACTTAGTAGCATAGTTCTATATTGCTACTCGCCAAATAGTGAGTACTCACCAGCTAAAAGGACAGGATAAGCTACAGTTTGCCAACAACTTATGGGTGGATAATCACCAATAAGCTCGCTGATAAATTGCCAAAATTCCTCAAGTCCAAGGGAACAACCCAATAGCCAAAAAAAATAACAACACCCATTAACTATCAAAAAATGTCTTTCTTTTTACCATTTTCATTTGAGCTTCTATCCTTTGAGTGTATTGAGCAAATTGTGAACATTTGCAGGCACTATTGTTTGATTTGGAGTGAAAAAAATTCGACACATTTGACAGCGTGTATTTATTTTTTTTCTTTTTTTTTTTGCTTTCATTATAGTCTAAGTTACCAGTTCAGGTTTAGGCATGCCAGTATGTTGTTGGATACACTTTGGGTACACCAAAATTAAAAGACACAAAAATAATAAATATTAAATACATAAATATTTTAGCCACATAAAAATTCATATAATAAACAAAACAACTAAAAAAGATTTATAAGATCGTATGGTCTTGAATATTAAAAGCTTTGCCCCCTTTGTGTGAAAACTTAAAAGGCACTAAAAGTTAAAACATGTGTTGCTTTTAATAACGTGAAGCCAGTAATAATTGCTTGTATGGTCTTGAATATTAAAAGCTTTACCCCCTTTGTGTGAAAACTTAAAAGGCACTAAAAGTTAAAATATGTGTTGCTTAATAACATGAAGCCAGTAATAATTGCTTTTTATAGAGAAGCGCAGCAGGAAATACTCCAAGACTTGTAAAACAATAAGCCATAAAACCTCTGGAAAGCTGTATATATCCCCAAAAGAGTCAAAACTTAAAAAATTAGAAATAGAAAGAGAAGCATACAGACTTAAGACAGCAGGAGCAATAACCATAATAACAACAACACCAAAATACCATCAATTTTACATGCATACTCATCAGCTTCTGGTGAATATTCTTTCCCTGAAACAGAGTAGCGTTCAACATCATGTATGGCACATCAATGGCCACTCCACATGTGAGCATGGTGGCTGCGTTGCTAAAAAATGTTGATCTGCACTGGTTTCCCTCGGCCATTATGTCTGCCCTCATCACCACGGTAGACCACCTCAATAAGAAAAGTGGGCTAATTCTTGATGGTGGAAGCAATTATGTGCCAGCAGAAACCTTCACCACTGGTACTGGACATATAAATCTCAAAAGGGCAGCTGATCCCCAAAAAGCAAAAAAAAAATATTTATTTTAAGGCTATGCACAAATCCACCCATACTGGACCAAGAATCAACTGAACACAGGTTCAGTGGTTTTTCTGATGAACTGGTATTATTTCCAACTTTCTATTATTTTAGCTAAGTTACCAATCTTGGTACTGGTTCAGGTTCAGATTCAGAGGTTCAGTTTGGGGATTTAGTCAAAAAATATTTGAGGGTTGGATTTATTTTGTGTCCATATATACAAAAGATAAATATAAGGCCATGCACAAATCCACCCATACTGGACCAAGAATCAACTGAACCCAGGTTCAGGGGCTTTTCTGAGTGAACTGGTATTATTTCCAACTTTCTATTATTTTAGCTAAGTTACCAATCTAGGTACTGGTTCACGTTCAGATTCAGAGGTTCAGATTGGAGATTTAGTCAAAAAATATTTGAGGGTTGGATTCATTTTGCGTCCATCTATACAAAACATATAATAATCATAAATATATAAATATTGTAGCTTAATAACAAAAATATTAGAGAGCATGTACATATTTCCTAATATTTTAATGTATAGAAATATTTATAAACCTTGTATAATATTAATAAATGTAATAATATAATAATAAATTATAAATTAAGATAATATTAATAATTATCATTATATTATTTATTTTAAAATAAATTGACATTACATTATTATTAATTTTTAAAATAAATTAGCTTTAAATTATAATAATAATTTAACATTATTCTAAAAATAAATTAACATTACATTAATTTTAGACTCTGCATTGTGGTTGAACCTCCCCACTACTGGGTAAGCCGTTACTCGATCAAACAAAAATACAAGTGAGGCCATTGTAATACTTTTGTTGCTGAACTTACCCTTATCAAACATTGCATGACTGACTAGTAGAAATCTCTAGTTAAACTAACCTATATAGTGTGGTACGAGCATCACACAACTGATTAGTGTTTGCAGCATGAGGCCTAGTTGGAATGTGCCATTTTTTGTATAATAACAGCATACTGTTTGATATCACATGACAACCTTATTGAGAAGCATTAGTCAATAAATTAACCATAGCAGGAAAAGAGTTTGAGGCACCAAACCCTTGTGAGTTGAGTGGGCCATTATTGAAAGATGCAGTAAAATACACAGATCACCTTGATGAACAAAAATATACTGGCAAAAGAAGAGTTACACCATCTATCCAACAAGTGGACAAATAGCTAGAACCAAACCCTAATCAACTTCCTAGTGGTTTTGAAAGGACAGTTAAGAGCTTTTGAGGCCAACTGATACTTACAATGAAGACAAGAATGTTGAGACTTTACACAGCTTGTTGGATGAGGTGCCAGTGGAGGTGGAAATGGAGAATATTGTCCAACTGAGGATGGACAATGCACTTGTGTATGTGGCAGCCAGTAGACTTCTTGAGGCAAGTGACCATACACTTTTTTGGACCCCTTGGGTTGTCCATTTCATTGACCTTCTCCTCAAGAATATAGGAAAACTTGATGGATCAAGAATGTGGTGAAAGAAATGAGGAATGTGACAAAATACATCTACAACAACCCATAAGTCTTGAATCCCATTAGAGAGCACACAAATGGTAAGGATTTTGTGCAGTCAGAAGTCACATAATTCGTAGCTAATTTCATCACATTACAAAGTATTATAATTGCATTGTTATCTCTTATGCACATGCTTATGAGTGCTAAGTGGATGGACAATCCTTATTCCAAGAAGGCCAATAGTAAGGGGATCATTAAGATATATGTAACAATTCATTCGCCAAATACACAAAGGAGCTTATCAAGGTAAGTTTTCATTGAAAAGACTTCATCTTTTTCTTTTTACTTTATAAGGTTACACTTTCTAATTTCAATTTAATATGCTCTCTTTGTTTAGGTGTCATAACTGTTGTTTAAGATTACATAGTTTGAGGATGGGGATAAAAACCCCATGGGTTATTAACTTATTTGTATAAGGCCACAAACAAGGCCAAGGAAGTGATCTAGCATTTGTACAGGTCAAACAAAAACAAATATGAACGCATTGAGGTGCATTATTGATTAAAGGTGGAACTGATAACCATCATATTCAGGTCGGTGCCTCCTACTTCAACCTAATTTTTTTCTTCTTCAATCCACCAAGAGAAAAAGAGGAGGTTATCAACGGCATCAACACGTGTATGGTGAGGATGTTCTCCAATGAAAACCTTAGAGACACCATTCATGATGAGTTGCAGATTTATAACAGCACAAAGGGGAGGCCATTTTCTCCACCTCTATGCATTCAAAGGAGAGCCACTCTATATCTAGGTAAAAAAAACATACATGTTCAGTAAGACTTAAGTTTAATGTTTAAGCTTAGTTTACCTTAAGCTTTACTAAGTTTCTTACAAAGTTCTAAACAGCATTTGTAGTGAGAAAATTTTGGTGCAACGAAACCTAATCTTCAAAAACTTGCTATTGACATTTTGTCCCAGCACTGTAACACTTCTAGGTGGGAGCACAATTGAAGTGTTTTTGAAGTCATTTCTACAAAGAAGTGCAACAAATTGACCTCAAAAGAGCTTAAATGGCCTTGTTTTGGTGCAGAACAACCTTCAGTTGTGTGCCCAGTAAGTGAAGGGGCGAGAGACACATAAGGTGCTTGACCTTGATGGCAATCCATATTCATCTTGGATTACTGAGGATGTGGATCCCATGTTTACTGCTGATGAGATAGATGATTTGGAGATGAGGACAACATAATAGACAGCAAATCAGTAGCGAATGAGGAGGCAAAATACAAGGCATCAGTATAGGCTTCATCTGATACACATCATATGGCTACAGCTTCTGTTGGGGATAATATTGTTCCTCAACAAAAATCACTACCATCCTGTTTGAAAACAGCCACACAGCTATTTAGGAGCTTTAGTTGTAGGAGGAATTTATAGATTATGAACATTGAAACTATACTTTACAAGTTTTTATTTATATTGAAACTTGAAGTTGATATGTATTAAACTCCGCTTCTGATCTATGTTCTGTATTGAACTCTAACTTTGATCTATAAATGAAGGAAATCAGTATTATGTTCTCTAAATTCAATAATATGCTTTTTTTTAAGATTATTTTACAAATTTATATGTTTTTAAAAATTCAGAAAATTTTCTGAATCCAAATTCAAGCCAAATTTTAAGTCTGCAAGTTTTTGTAGAATCTGAGTTTTTTAACCATGGAGAAATACATGTCCTCTGATTAAAACACCTTTATTGATTGATAGGCAAAGCTTACTCAGTTAATAAAAACTGCTCATCCAAATAAATTAAAATAACACATAAATCATCCGAGAAAGATAAAAAATTATAAACATGCTTTTCACCTTATATAATTTATGTTCCAGCTCACGTTAATCACCTCATCAAGATATTTCACGAGATACTCTACTCAATTCAAAAGGCATTTTCCAGAACAATTTCATCCCTCGTTGATTAATGGCAAATCAACATGAAAGAAACTTAAATTTTGCCTATGAAATATTCCCCACACTACAGAAATATAAAATCCTAGGAAAGACAGAGCCAGAGCCCAGAAAAATCTGGTTTATTCTCTACCAAACAGAATGGTCATTCGAAAATGAGTATTTACTACATGCAGATAAAATGAAAAAGAAAACCCCAGCAGCTAACCATGGAAAACAAATTATCGATCCAAGTAGTAAAGATAGGAATGCAAGCATAACTGCACAGACCGATGTCCATCTCACTGTGTAAGCATTGCAGCTAATACCACTAGCACTTGCACCGGGAGGAGGTGCAAGGATTACACCGATAGAATATTATATAGTAGATTCAACTGTTTGGTAGTTGTTTTTTTCTGATATGAATTTCTTTCCTCTTTTAACAATTAATAAATCAATCGGTAAGGATAATGAGCTTGAAATAACAAGCCTGGCCAATCCTTTATGAGTTGGTAGTTGTAGTAGTATAAAATTGGACAGATAATGAGTGCATCATGCAACCCTTCTTACCACTTTATGACATTTATGATGCTTTGCTTTCTCGCCAACCACATCTGTGTCAAGTCAAATCATTGATTCACAAGCTTTATGTTCAAATTCATCAATTGTTTGTCCACCGTTCACATCAAATATATTCAGTTATCCATTGTTGTTCATTTCATCGTGTTCAATGGAAGAACAAATTTTGTTTTAGTTTTTTCCAGACCTTAAAATGTTAGGGAGAATGGAATTGGCCAATTGGGGATTAAGTGTTGTTTATTTTCTATAAAAAACATGTTTAAACCTTGGGTTATGAGACAGAGTATCTCACTAGGTGCTGATTGTGTGGATAGCTGCATTGTGCCCAATTTTTAAGAGTTTTTCTAATAAACAGTCTGCTTGGGTATGGGTTTCATGTTCTGCAGCGGTGATTCCTTTATTGGGAGAGACTACAATAAAAAAGAAACACTGCACTGCCCCATTGAAGATCCTTTCCCTGTGGATTTTACTATGGAGAGTAAAATGATTTGATTTTGGGTTTTATCTTCTTCACATGTTTGTAGAAATGCTGCCACATATTTTTCAACAAAGTTATTTCTCCTTGTCCTTTAAAATTTTTTTAGTCTATTATGTGCACTACAATTTGGCCTCTACAATTTATTGCAGGAGCTAAGTACATTTTCTCATAATGAGTTAAACATGCCTATTAGCCAATGTAGAAAACCAAGAATGATTACCTAGCCTTGACAACAAACTGGCATACGATAGAGAGGCATCTTAGAAGGTTGAAATCCAGAGAAATGAAAAGAATTCTTGTCTTAAACATGATTAGAGGTTGAATTTTCAAAGACACGGTTGGTTGTTGTCAGAATATCCAATTCATTTATTGAAGCACGACAGATCAATTCGCCATAATTGCTGAGATTTTACTGCTTATGCACAATGCCAAACACAAAACCCACAACCAAGTAAGAGAGAGAATTCACAAGCAGCAAAGACAAACACAGAGGAGATGTCTGTTAAAACTGAAGACTACACTCTTCATTAGTTTTAATAAATAGATGTACAATAACAAGGATGTGTGTTGACCGGATAAAGCCAAACATTTGCAAGAGGCAGAAAGCAAAGTAAAAGCTAAAAACTTGTAATAAAAAATAAAAAGCTAAATACTAAACTCAGTGCAATGTACAAGATTGAATCTCATTAATTACTCCCTACCAAGAGGAACTTCTCCTCAACTTCTACATTAGTTAAGGAAGCTGTTTCACCAAAGTGGTCTAAAAGACCTCTTAGTTTGTGTTGCTAGAACATCTATGCTTCTATTGAGGTGAATAATTGTTTGCTTCTTGCCATTGGTCTGAGTCTGAACATCAAGAAAAGTATCCTTAGCCAATAGTTGAAAATTTGAAACAATAGCTTAGGATAAGTGATAAAATTAAGACTCATGAAATATTGATCTTTATATAGAAGGTTATAAAAAAATAAAACTCACTGAGACCATGGAAAGTGAACCCTAAATTAAATGACTTCTGCAAAAAAGATTTTTGCAGTGCCACAAGCCTTTATTTCCAAACAAAGCAAGCCTTCATTTAACAGATAAAAGTGTTGTTGTTTTGGAATGATATAAAAGACAACAAAAATGATCCAGTTGCATACTGATTCCCAAAAAAACACTCACTGACACCATGGCAAGTGACTTACCTCAAGATTCTGGACAAATTGTGTTAGTGTTGTCAACAATGTCGAATTGAGAAAATGGGCAAAGTTTGCAGGAAAAATATTTACGTAACCCTAACAAAGTAGAAATTGCTTTAAAATAAGACGATCCAAAACCAATCTCCCTACTACTGCTATGTCAATTTATTTATAGAAGCGAAAAGGAAATCTAAAACTATCAAGGTTTAAGAGCTGCTCGAGGATTTTTCCAGTAGTTTAAACGAAAATATTGGTTGCGATTTGATTTGATCGCATATTTAGAGAGGGGATCTGATTCAGAGATATGATTTCATCTGATTTGAGCGCATTTACTGCAAATATATTATACATTTTATCTTTTGAGCACATTCTATGTCCCAGCATCTAAGACCTGTTTTCTGGGGAAGTTTCCCGACAATGAGACAGGTTTACCAGCGTGAGGCTTGTTTCCAGTGAAAACCTGAAAACAGTGCGCTGTATTGGCAGTTAAAATCTGATCTTTATCGCAGACTTGGAAATCTTGTGATATGAATGCATTTACTGTAGATGTTCCTGTCCTATTTTCTGGCAATGTTTTCCGAACAGCAGACAAATTTTATGGTGTGAGACAACTTCCCAGCTGGAAGCTAGCAAAAAATATAGCCTATCGGCTAAATTGAAACTCAAACTACAGCCGTGGATTTGTTACTGTCAGAAAATTGATTTGATGATGTTTTCAAAAAGCAATACCAGGAAACAAATCAACTAACAATGACTGTCAGTCATGGACTCATTAGGTGGCATCGTCTAAAAAAATCTGAGATGGTAATTCTGACCACGTGTAGTTCAGAGAAGAATTCCAACAACCCTTTCCAAAGGCAACATAGTTTACATCATTTTAACATATTAAACATTTTATGTCTTCTTGAAGTCTAGTAGGAGTTTTACCTCATCTGAAGATGTGCAAGCAGTCAGTTCTCACACCTATGTACAGTGGCAAACAATAGTAAATTAAAACAATATAATAAAAGCAGAAATGTTCCAAGGATAAAGATTCATTAGTTGCTCAACTGGGTTCTAGAGTAAATCTAATTAAGTTCAATTCATTATAAGAGTGTTGTGATCCCAACTGTAGTTGACTGCACTGCTACAATCTGCAGGCCTGAAAATAGACCAAAAAACAGATCAAAATTGAAGCTGTGTAAATTCTGGAATTGCTTTGCCTTAAACCATAGGTCTGAAACTTAAAATAAACTGGAATCTGAACCAAATTGTTCTTGAATCTTCTATAAAGTTTTAAAACTGAAAACGATGCTATGAAACGTAAATTGTGAAAAATGGAAACTGTCAACTCTAGCACTGTTGAAAATATTAAGCTGATTTTTTTGAAACTGGAAAGAGAATTAAACCTTCACTTATAGAAAGTATTTTCCTGAGAGTGTAGATGTTGATTTAGGTTCAAATCCAAGACAGTATGGATGTTACCTTGTCCAAAACACAACCTAAGACTTTGTATGTAAACTACTTTCCTAAAACCTACCCTAGTCTACTGCCTAAGAACATTTATTTCCCTATTCATAAAATTTGCCTCCTTTACCTCCTAAAAACCTATTTATAAAATTTATTCTACTTTCATAAAACTTGCTCTACCTTTCTATCTGAGATAACTTTTCTGAGAGGGTGTGGATGTTGATTTGAGCACAAATCTAAGACAATATGGATGTTACTGAGGCCAAAACTGTGTCTTTAAGACTTTTGCTCAAGAACTGCTTTCATAAATTTTTCCCTACTCTTCTACCTAAGATTTTATGCGCTCCATTTTTTTCTTCTTTAGCTCTTTTTCCTTTGAATGTAGGTTTTTTCTCTCTGGATTCACAAGATTTGTCCCAATGGATCTGCAAACACTCGAGAAAACGTCATAGTAGATAATGAATTATCAGCCCCCCTTGAATTGCTCTGCCCCTATGTTATTGTAGTGAAGGGCCAAACAGATTTGTCAAGTGAAAATAAATCCTAAAGATTTTATTCCAATTTCATATGAATGAGCAGAACAGCTCTACCATGGCCAATTGGAGAGAGGGGATGCTGATTAATTTGATATAAGTAAAGCTTATGATCAGGTTAATTGGGAACCCTCGATCAAGGTTCTTCAGTGGCTCCAGAAGCCTTTGACAACAGGGCCAAGAATCATCTTTCCTGTCCATTATAGTGGCAGAATTACTAGGTTGAATTGCTCTGCCCCTATGCTATTGTAGTGAAGGGCCAAACAGATTTGTCAAGTGAAAATAAATCCTAAAGTTTATTCAAATTTCATATGAATGGGAAGAACAGCTCTACCATGGCCAATTGGAGAGAGGGGATGCTGATTAATTTGATATAAGTAAAGCTTATGATCAGGTTAATTGGGAACCCTCGATCAAGGTTCTGCTCAAGTTTGGATTGAGTGTGGATTGCTGTAAATGGATATTCAATTGCATTTGCACTCCAAAAAATTTAGTCATCAGCGGATGCTCATATGCTTCCTCAGTGGCTCCAGAAGCCTTTGACAAGAGGGCCAAGAATCATCTTTCCTGTCCATTATAGTGGCAGAATTACTAGGTTGGACATTCACTCATGCAAGGAAAAGGAATGAGATATCTCTTTACAACATTTGGAGGGAGAAAAGCCTCTAATGCAACTTGTAGATGAAAATGTGCTAGCAGGCAAAGCATTTATCAACAAAGCAAGACAAATCAAGAGAATGTTTATGATGACACTTTAAGGAAAAGCATTAGTAACAATGATTCCAAACACTTTTTCTATTAACAATGCCCAACAATGACAAATGTATTTGGCGGACTCTAAAATTTGCAATTGGTTAACTCCTCATTATTTTGGAGCTCCTTTTTTTGTTGGGAGATGCAGGGATTACCTTTGGAACAATCAAATTTAAAAGAAATAAGGAAATGATAGCTTCTTGGAAGGGTTGTCATTTTCATACTTAAGGCAACTCCATCAGATGTGCTTTTTTTACAACTGAAGGCAATTATTTATTCCCAATCAAAAAACCACTATTCTTTGGTCTGAGCATGAAGCGAGTCATACAATTTCCTGTTGAAAGCCACCTAAAACACCATGCAACTTCCCCTAATTGAATGAAAATGAATCTCTCTCAGACCGATGGGTGAAACTGGTATTTAAAACTTGGGAGCTATAAACATGACCCAGGGAACAATCTGGTTTGGAGGATATATGGAGAATATCTTCAGCTTTGGAGCTTGGGAGCTATAAACATGACCCTTAGGGACAAGCTGGATGTATAGGGAACAACACGATTTCTATGGGAAACTTACGAACAGAAATACTAAACTGCAATAACCCATCTCATAATTTCGCTGCAGTTCCTTATCAAGGTTTACTATGGGCCATAGTTGGTCCTTCAAGTTACAATAGCGGGATCTTATCTGCCACACATTGAATTGGGATGTATAGGATGGTGTGAAGGCCAAAGTTTGGATTGATTGACGGAAGAAAGAACAAAGAGACTGGAAAAACAGGATAGAGCATGGATCGGTACCCATACCAACAGATAATCACTAAGAACCAAATAAGAACTATCCAAGCAAGCCACCAATTGATCCATCCTCACGTTAGCTACTGCCTCAATCTATTCGCAGTAAATGAAAAGCCAATCTGAAAATTTTGCAATTTTAGGGCTACTCTATTCTTGAGCCCGAGACAAGATTTTTGCAGCTTTTTGAACGAAACTATTGGCTGCGAGTTAAAATTTATTTTCAGGCGTAGAGCGAGGAGTGTTTTAATTTCTCGGAAGTTGTTTTTTTCCGGCGTGAAAACCAATACCTTCATTTAACAGATAACAATAGAATGAAGTAAAACACAAAAAAATGATCCGACCCCGTACAGGTTCCAAAAAATAAAACTCACAGTGACTTACCTCAAGATTTGCCACAAATTGTCATGTTGTCAATGATGCCGTTGAAAAAAATGGTAAGAGTTTGCAGGAAAACATTACGAAACCCCACCAGAACAGATTTTTTTTTAAATGAGGTTAACTGAAACCAATGCCTCAGCTGCTGCTTCAATATATTCACAGTAAACGAAATGTGGGATCTGAAAATATCGGGGTTTTAGGGCTACGTAGATTCTTCACAGTAAACGAAATGTGGATTTGAAAATATCGGGGTTTTAGGGCTACGTAGATTCTTGAGCTCGAGAGAAGGTTTCATGCGTGAGGCGACTGTTTGATTTGATCTGACAGATGTGTGCAGCTTTTTAAACGAAAATATTAAATGTTTCAACTGCTCGGTATTATGTTCCATCTCACTATGTAAGCATTGCAGCTAATACCATTACAAACAAACATAAAATGAGTCATTTGCAACAAAAAGCAGTCGAGGCGGTCATGATCGCATCAAGGGTAGAGTTAATCAATAGCCTTCCTGGTTTGAAGGGAATTAAGCAAGATCCAGAGACTCAGAACATTCCCTCAAGGAAAAAAGGAAAAACTCTAAAATTGCGCACCGATATATCAAGGAGAAAACGCACAAAGTAGATTAACAAAACATTCGCTGGCTAAGATCTTCACCATGACTACGCCATGACCATTGTTGTAGAAAGAAAAGGAAAAAATGAAAATACTAACAGGGCTTACCTGAAACTTGAAACGCTATTGAAGAGCAGATGGTGCGTCCCTTCCAATTGCAGTCGCGGCGGCGAGTGTGGTTGGCCCTCTTCTTCGAATTAGGTTTACGGAATTGTATTGTTCCTTGCGCACCCTAAATTCTTATTTTGATATTTTAGGGATGATTAGGGTTTAGGAATGAAATCAAGGGAAAATTTAACTTAATGTGAGATTAATTTTTTACAAACTAAATCTTTTAATTAATGTGAGATTAATTTTTACTTTGAAAAAATCAAGCTGATTTTTAAAATCGACGGTTAAGGGATGAGTACAAGCAACGGTTAAATAAATCGCGACTGTTGAATGTTTCTCGCTGTTTTTCGTTATTTGATTTTTTTGGACATTATTACCGGCCACCATTTCATTATGCCGCTGTTTACATGCTTCCGGTGATAATTTCATTTTGACCCAGCAGTACCCGCCTTCGTCAGAAAAAAAAAAAAGACGGTTCTTATTACCACTCAACTGTTAGTTTCCCCTATTATTGTGCAAGCCCACGCACAACTAGGATTGGCATTATGAATTTGTGTTTCAAATAAAAGCTCAAGTTTATTTTTTTCATTTTTATTTTTATTTTTACTAAAAACTTTTTTTATACATAAATTTTATATATTTATAAATTTATTTATTTTTATTTTTTCAAATAATATTATATTAATATATTATAAAATATTGATAGTTTTATATATATAAATAAATTTCTATTTTAAATAGTTTTTCTTTTTTATTTATAATGGTGTTTTTTATTAAAATAATATTTTTATGTTTTAATAGTGAAATAGTTTTAAATGTGTTTTAGTTAGTAAAATAATAATTAATAAATTAAGTTCAAGATTAAATTTATTATTATATAAATTGAGTTATAATTATAATTATATAGATTTGTTAATTAAATAAATATTAAGGCTATAATTAATTATAATATATTTAATAATTATAAGAAATAAATTGAAATTCAATTATGTTATTCAATAATTTTTTAAAGTTTTCTTTAAAACTGTTTTTTTACTATTTTAGAAACAAAATATTAAATAATTATCATTTTTATATAAAATTTATTAAAATAATTTATTATACAATTGAAAGGTGAAAATTGGATATCTTAAAATTAAATTAAGACTTGGACTTTAGTCATGTCATTTTGTAATTTTATACAAGTAACTTTTATTTTGCTTGTATTTATTAAGAAACTTTTATTGAATTAACATTAATTGAAACAAACAATGACACTATTAAAGAAGTATATTTGTTCCAAAATATTCCATAAAATATTGCTTTAATAACACATTAGATGTTGTTTCAATCATTTTCAAAAAGAACAAAAATAAAAAGATTTATTTTAAAATTAAATGATATTAAAACTTAAACCTAACTTTTGAAAACAAATCTAAAAAAAATAGAATTCTTAAATTCTCTTCCATTTTATAAAGGCTAACCTTACAAATCAAATCCACCATAACCCTTGCTAAATATACAATTTGTAATATGCAATTCATTAAATGTGAGAACTAGATAAATTATTGTATCCACCATTATGAATGTCCTTATTTAGTCTTATAAAATAAAAATTAAGAAGCTCATTTCCTACATCTACTAAAAAATTTACTATCCTTTTCATATTAGCACATTCATTCAAAAATAAGATACTGCTTCATACATTTATATTCAAAATAGGGAAAATCTTCTTATCCAATACTTGGATAATATATAGAATTCTATAAGATATTGTCTTGGTTAATTGTGTTGTTCACATTTAAATAATTCTCAATTGTAGTAGTTCAGTGAGACATGCAAGGGAAAACACCAATTTGTTATGTCTAAGAGTTTCAAGAACTATTTCAACTTCTCTCATCCACTTATATGAGGGAATTTGGACCCAGATCAGTGTGCATGGGCATATGGTATGAATATAATGATTCATTATTTGGAACATTGCCCCCAACATTAATCACTTTCAATAAGGGAAAAGGGCCCATAGTGGGTGGGGGTCCAATGTTGGGCATAGAAGTAGGCCTAAGTGGGCTCCATAGTGGGTAGGCTTAATATCCAATAAACTTGCAACTAATATCAAATTGCAAAACACTTTTATCCATAAAATACACAAACTAACAAATCATGTGATGCCACATCAGTGCACCAATAATACATGACTTAGTGACCCACTATTTGTCTCACCTTTATTTTGGGCCTTTTTGGATACCTTGACAAAAAGCATGTTGATGTGGCATCGTATTTGATGATGTGGCCACGAAACCAATTTTTATAAGCAGGGGACTTGCCAAATAAGTTGTCGTACGAGTGATTTGAAATTTTCACATAAGACTTTGAGAAGCAGGAAGTTAGGTTGGCCCACTATAGGCCCCTCTCCCTTAGTCATGTTGTTGGCATTAATCCTTTTGCATTTTCCTATTTTATAAAAAAATTAATTAAAACCATTATGCTTCAAGCTTGGTCATTGTATTTTTTGGGAGTCCAACATCTGATTATATTCCTGATTCATAGGTTCTAAAAATTGACCTCATTTACTGCACAAATGTTAGAACAAAAAGTTGCCTAATTGACCTTCCACACTTCTTCGGCGTACCCATTGCACACTAAGGTGCGATTGCTAGTTTTATAAGAATGGCAATTTTATAGTGGTAGAAACAATTTCAAGATAATGGCGGAGCGGTGGAGGAACAAGGGTTTTCACAGGCATCAGGGTTTGTTTTATGAGGGGAGCCAAGCTCGCTGGCCTTTCAATAGGAGGCAAAGAGGAGGTACCATCAACGCAGGGAGGCAAAATGGATCCACAAAGGCTTGGCAGGCTTCGGGTAAACAGTTTTTTAGTTATGGTGGTTCTGGGAGTAGCTCCTATCCTAGCGTGGGAGGAAAGGTGCGTGGTGAAAGGTTTCACTCAATGTACCAGAAGGGGCAAGTGGATTTTAGATCACTGGAAAAGAAATTCTAGCGCCCAAAGATCCAGCCTGAGAAGGGTGAGTCAAGTCAGGCTCAAAAAAAAAATTTGCACACAACAATGGTTACCCTTTTGATAGATAATAATGAGTGGAATGACTCTGTTAGTACATTCAAAGCGCGTGCTATTTTTGTTCGCTGGGGTGGCCATTGGCCAGCACTTTCCAAAATGAAAGAGTGGTGTGATTCGAACTGGGGCAAAGGATGTGATGTTAAAACTCTGGAAAATGGCTTTTATCTGGTGGTGTGTCAAACAGATCGTGACAAAGATTGGATTATAAGGAGTGGTCCCTTTTCCATGAATGGTCGAAGCCTTTACATTCTGGACTGGACCCCAAATTTTGACCCGAATAAGGCAAAATCTGAGGAATCTGAAGTTTGGGTTAGCCTAAAAAATCTACCGCAAGAATACTGGGATCAGGAAACCCTAAGAAATATTGGTAACAAACTGGGTCTATTTGTAAGATCGGAAATAGCGGTGGAAAAAGTCGATTGCAGTATGTATCCTCATGTTTGCATTCTTAGGCAGATAGTTCACCCCTTACCGAAAATGCTAGAGTTGAAATCGGGTGAAGGAATGTGGTGCCAGAATCTGGTAATAGAGGATTATAGCAAGTCAAGTGGAAATTTGGTAGCTCCTGAAGTAACAGGGGCTTTGGGTATGCAGGCTGTTAAAGGAAAAGGGGTTGTCCAAGATCTACCTATGGAGGAGGTGATTGCTCTAACAGAAGCTGTGGATGCTGAAAGGTGGCGTGAGTCTAAGGAATGGGGCTTCTTGGAAGCCTTATCGGAGAGGTCAAGTTATGGTTTCAAAAAAATTTCAGAGGCATGGGGTTTGAGTATCAGTCAAGAAATAGCTTTGAATCACTTTTCGGAATGCAGTCGGGATTCTCAGGAAAAAATTTCCTCGAATCTGAGGGCGTGTACGTCCAACTCTTCTGAGGAGGGATCGGAGTTGGAGTTAACCTAGGCAACACCAAATAAAACCATAATGGTTTTATCCAAAACGCCAGTCCTAGAGAAGGAAAGTTTTTCAAAGTCTCACTCCTCAAATTTTGGGGATGATCAAAGGAAGAGTCAGGATCAGTTGTCTTTGAAAGGTAAAGGGTTTGATAACTTTGTTTTTCAAGAAGGGGTATGTCCTCAACCCATTGAGTCCATAATCAACAAGGAGCAGTTTAAGGAAGTTTCTCATGAGACTGGGGACTTCCAAAATGACTCAGACGGTATTTCTTTTAAAGACATCCCAATATCTCCTATTTGAAACCTAGATAGTGCCTTTGAAGGGGTGAAAGACAGTGGGGGTTCTCTGGAAAGATCAGGATCTGGCTCAGACACAGACTCAGAGGAGGAAGAGGAAGATCTTTTGGGGTTAACTGATCAAGTTGGGTTAGTAGAGAAAAGGTCGTTAGACCAAACTTTTTCCCAGCTCAAAAAAGTCAAGGTTGGTGAGAAGAGAAGGCATGGTCCAAAAACAAACAAGATGCGCCTTGAGATAGCGGGGAATGCGGCAGGTCGGAGCAAATTGAGATCGGGAAAAGGCTATGCCTTTTCCCGGCAGCCATGAAAATCCTATCATGGAATGTCAGGGGCTGCAATGCCCCTGACAAAATACGTTTGATCAAGCGGTGTTTTGATCAAACGAGACCGAGTATAGCTATGCTTCAAGAAACAAAAATAAAGGAACAGGTTTTTGATTGTTTTCTAAAAAGTTTTAGCAGATGGAAAGGTTTCCTATCCGGGGCCACAGGGGCTTCGGGCGGTCTTGGCCTTTTGTGGGATGAATCACTTGTAGATGTCAGAATGGTGAGGCAAGATCGTAACTGACAATGGGTTAGTGTGATTTCAAAACAGCTTGGTGCTAGTTTTGAGATTCTCAATGTTTATGGCCCCACAGGTAATCAACAAAAACTTCAGTTATGGCAGGAGCTCTCCGTGATTTTGAACTCTGAAAAAGATAGAATTTTTCTTATTGGGGGTGATTTTAATGCCATCCTTCAGCCGTCCGATAAGATGGGCGGTGTCTGTTGGGTTAGCCAAAGTCAGAAGGATTTTAGTAACTTTGTAATGCATAATGGGCTTTTAGAACTTCCATTCATAAATGGGGCTTTCACTTGGACAAATAGGCGTAATGGCTTTTTGAACATTGCCGAAAAATTGGATCGTTTCTTTTTAGCTGGGGAGTGGGCGGATCAGCACTGGTTATGTGAGGCAGAGGTAACCCCCATCACAGGCTCGGATCACTATCTAATAAGCCTGAGAATTCAAGAGGATTCAAAACCGGCTCGTTGTCCTTTTAAATTTGAAGCAATGTGGCTATGGGCAGATGGTTTTGAGGAGCTTATTGCAGATTGGTGGAAAAATGCCCCGGTAAGATCGGATCACAAAGCTTTTACTTTTGTTAAAAAACTTCAATTTTTGAAAGAACAGTTAAAAAAGTGGAATAGGGAGTCTTTTAAAAATATTTTTTCTAAGAAGTTAAGAATGGAGGAGGATTTAAAAGCACTTTATGCTAGAGTGATTGAGAAAGGGATGTCAGAAGAAGACTTTGAACTTGAAAAAACTCTAAATAAAACCTATTTAGAGATACTTGCTCGTGAGGAGGTCTTTTGGAAACAGAAATCAAGGGAAACTTGGCTTAAAGAAGGGGATAGAAATACTAAGTTTTTTCATAATTCTATTAAGGTTCGAAGGAACAGTAATAAGATTTTTGAAATCAAGAATAGTGAAGGTGTTTCTCTGACTGAGGAGTCTCTTATCGCCAAAGAAGCTGTGCAGTTTTTCTCAGGTCTTTGCAAGGAAGACAGGGATCTGGTAGATCCCGATTGGGAGTTGCTGGAAAACTTACCAAAACTAGTATCCGATGAACAGAACGTCATGCTAATGGAAAAGGTGTCTTTGAAAGAAGTTAAAAAAGCTATTTTTGGGTTGGGGGGTGACAAGGCTCCTGGACCGGATGGCTTCCCAGCCCTTTTCTTCCAAAAATTTTGGAAAATTTTGGCTCAAGATTTATGGGAAGTGGTGGAAGAATCTAGGAGTAGGGGTTTTGTGTTAAAGGATCTGAATAACACTTTTATTGCACTAGTCCCTAAAAGAAATGAATTGATGACCTTTGAGGATTTTCGCCCAATCTCCCTTTGTAATACCATATACAAAATTATCTCCAAAGTGATAGCGAATAGATTGAAAAAGGTGTTACCTTCAGTGATTTCAGCAGAACAGAGTGGGTTCTCTCCAAACAAATCCATTTTTGAAGGTGTCATAGTTGTTCATGAGGCTATTCACTCGGTAAGGTTAGCGAAAGTGGAAAAGTTTATGGTGAAATTGGATATCAGAAGGGCTTATGATGAGGTGAACAGGAGTTTCCTTTTAAAAGTCTTAGAAAGGTTTGGCTTTAGCAGTTGTTGGGTGGCCTGGATACAGAGTTGTATTAACACTCCCCGTTTCTCTGTCCTTTTAAATGGAAGTCCTCAAGGTTTTTTTGAGTCTAGTAAAGGTATCAGACAGAGAGACCCAATTTCTCCATTTTTGTTTATTTTGCTAGCTGAATCTTTGGGAAGGCTGATTATCAAGAAAAGAAATTGTGGGCAATGGAAAGGCATTGCTATCGCGGAAGGGTTAGATCTGATTACTCAACTTCAATTTGCTGATGATACTTTTCTAATGGGAGATGCCTCTTTTAGAGAGGCTCGTGTTATAAAAACATCTCTTAACGCTTATGGGAAAGCCTCTGGTCAATGTATTAATTGGCAAAAATTAGAAGTTTTCTTTTTCCATGTTCCCATTGCAAAACAGGTGGAAATCTGTAGAATATTAGGAATGCAGGTGGGTTCCCTTCCTAGTAAGTTTTTAGGTATCCCCCTGTTTGGGGGATCAAACAAAGCTGAGATTTGGAAGGACTTAGTTGATAGCTGCTTAAATAGGATGAGTAGCTGGAAGAGCAAATGGTTAACAGCTGCTGGGCGTTTGCTCCTGTTAAAAAGTGTTATTTCTTCTATCCTTGTTTTCTCTATGATGTGTTTGAAGATTCCAAAGAAGGTGGTGAAGTCAATTGGCCAGTGCATGCAGAAGTTCTTTTGGAATGGAGCTAATGAGTTTGATAAAATCCCTTTGCTTGCATGGGAAAAAATGTGTAACCCTAAAGAGAAAGGAGGGGCTGGTCTGAGAAATTGGAATGTGATGAATGAAGCTTTAGGTGCAAAACTTGTCTGGAGCATCTACACAAACCCGCATCTCTTATGGGTGAAAATTCTAAAGGCAAAGTACTTAGATTCAATGGAAGATACTCAAATTTTCACCATTAGAAATCCTGTAAAGGGATCGGCAATTTGGAACTTCATTATGGATTGTAGACCTGTGATTGTTGATCACCTTACTTGGCAAATAGGTAATGGGCAGCAAGCAAAATTCTGGGACGATTCTTGGAATGGGTTCCCAATTCTGAAGGAAGCTGAAGGGGCTCAGGAGTTAAGGGAGTTTTTTCTCCAAAAATGGGTTGATAAAGTTTGTGACTATTTAGCACTCAAACAGGGACCTTTGGGGTTGGAATGGGTCTGGAAAGATGTTGATTGTGCTGAATTATCGGCTGTACAAATATAGAAAATGAAGGACTTCCTGAAGGGGCGTCAAATTCTCCTCTCTAATAGTGTTGATAAAGTGGTTTGGTGTGGTTCTCTAAACGGGAACTACTCAGTTAAAGTAGGGTATCAACTCTTGGACTCTAGTATGGAGGAAGTCTTTTGGGCAAAAAATTTATGTTGGAGCAAGGATTGTTTACCCAAAGCTGGTACCTTTGCTTGGTTGGCAGTAAAGGGTTGAATACTCTTTGGGGAAAGAAGAAAACGTTTGGGTTTTGCAGGGCCAACGAAATGTGTCCTTTGTGATGAAGCTGAAGAATCAATTGACCACCTACTTCTACAATGCAAAATAGTTGTTTCATGCTGGGATGATCTCCGTTTAAAACTTGGGTGGCATGGCCCTTGGCAAAACTCATTAAAAGGTGTTTTTGAAGGGTGGCCATTGATCAAGGGTGCTTCTTTCTTCTCAAGTGTTTGGGTTGTAAGCCCATCTATAGTGATTTGGGAACTATGGAAGGAACAGAATAGAAGAATTTTTGAGGATAAGAAGGAGTATATCCCAAGAATCAAAAACAGAATTGATCTTGCTATTACGGAAGTGGTAAATGCTGCGGTATCTTGTTCCCAACATCGGAAACTCTCCTTTACAGGAGAAGATAGCAGAATTCAACGAATGTGGCCGGGTCTCAAGATCCACTTCGGGAATATGAGGGTGGAGCAAATTACTTCTCAGGTTTTTCTGGAGAGGGTTGTTTGGGAAAAATTGAAGGAAGGCTGGTTTAAGGCTAACTTTGACGGAGCTGCAAAAGGCAACCCTGGCCCTTCTGGAGCAGGGGCGATTCTCTGAGATAGTCAAGGAAATTTAATAGCCCTTGGGGCTCGGAAGTTGGAAGCTGGCTCTAATAATTTGGCGGAGGCAAAAGCAGCCCTCCTTGCTGTTGAATTAGCTCTCTTTTTGGGAATTAAAAACTTACATCTGGAAGGCGATTCACAGGTTATTGTTCAGGCAATCGTAAATGGGGGAGCACTGGCTTGGCATTTACAAGTAATTGTTAATGCTATTCTAAATGCTTTAAAATCCTTTGATCACTTTGAAATCAGTCACATTCGGCGTTCGGGTAATTGTGAAGCTAACTCTTTGTCCAAGTGGGCAATCTCTTTTGCAGAAATCGGAGAGTTAAGATGGGAGGACTTCCGCCACGTGGAGTAATTTTTGGTTTAACTTTCCTGTTCCTTTTTGCTCTGGTGTTAAGGCTTCTGCCGTGGCAAGTTGACATCCTTAGTGTTGGCGTATTGATTTATTATGTACATCAAATAAGGATATGATATCATGAAGGTACAAGGATATTTATCATTGGCAGTGCGTTTTAATGGTGGTGAGGAGTGTGCGTTTGTTTTTGCTTTGATAATGGCTCAGCGCCGGTGCTTGCAAGCTCTGCCTGAGTTTTTCTATGATGGAAAGGACAAAAAATTAATGTTATTCTGGTACGTGCTTTGGTGGGGGTGGCGCAAGTTGCATTTCGAGTCAAGGGAAGGACGTTTAAATCAGTTTGTGGTGTCTTCTGTTACAAAAGCTTTATCTGTTTTAAACAAGCTTTGTTCGGTTTTCCTTTCGGTTTCTGTCTGGTTTTTCTTGGAGGTGGGCTGTGTGTTGAAGTGCGGAGTGAAGCTGTAAAAATGGAAGCTAAGTATGGCTTTGACACAAAATTGCAACAACAGGGTTTCTTCAGTCCTATTTCAAAATTTAGGCTGTGGTATTTGCTAAAGAACCCGCAGGAGGAGATAATTGAAGCAGTTTTGGAAGCTCTGGGACCGCACTTCATGGAAGCAACTCATCGTGGTCATCTGAATACGGACATTGCCTCGATGCTATTTGCTTGGGGAATGGAATTGAATGAAGAGGTTGAGATAATCAAATGGGTGATGAGATCTCTTTTTGTATGAAGAACTGCTAGGGAAAATGGATTCTTTGGTGGAATGGGCAGTCCCAGGGCAAGGTTATGATGTTTCTGAAGGAATTGAAGACATGGATGAAGCGACTAAGGAGGGGTTACTACTGTTTGTGAGATGGAGGACACGTGTGGATAGGGAGGAGTATAAGATCTCAATCTTCACGGTGTGGGAGCATTTAAAGTTTGTTCTGCGACAACAAGATGAAGAAGAGAGACGAAGGAATAATGGTCAATCAAGTAGCTCAGCAAGGCGAAGATGCTTCAGAGGTAGGGGTCATGGCAAAAGAGGAAGGAACGCTAGATAACTATCCCTCTCTGAGTGTTGTATGTGGTTTTTTGGCTGGTGGTGCATTCTTGGTATGGTTTTTGTTTTCTCTGGAAAACTCGGGAAGAATTCTTTGCTTTCAAACTCTGGTGCTTCTTTGTTTTCGGGGTGGGTTTGCTGGTAGCAATGGTGTCTTGCAAAAGCGGTTTGGTGGGGTAAGACTATGGTGTGGGTTTGTTGGTTTCTGCTTGTTAGTGCTTTGAGCGCTGTATACTGTTGCTACTGGTAACAGCGTAATAGTTAGTTTCTCATGAAATGCATCTCTGTGGCATTTTCTTTGATTGTAATATGGGTTTGGTGGTTTTTTGTTTCTCCTGTTTTGTGCTCGCCGATAGTATGGCTAGAGCAGTGGGTGCTTATCACACAGGGATATCCTGTTACAGTCGATGTAATATTTTTGTTACTTTTATTAATAATAATATTATATTGTACTGACCAAAAAAAAAAAAAAAAAATTCAAGATGTGTAAGTTTTTGGTATATTTGACTTGAAAAGAAAGACATTTTAAATGACATATAGGAATGGTTTTTTTTTTACTTTTTAGTCATAGAAGAAGAGAGGGAAGACTAAGCAAGCAAGCATATTCATCTACAATCAATCAACTATTATGTTATAAAGAGTGTCATGCCCACATTTTAACACATGCACATAGACACAAACTCCAAAAAAAAATCTCAAAATAATAAAATTTCATCTAAGATCATGCTCAACATGATAATCTATCGTGCACACTTGTTGACAATGCACATAAAATGTCATCCCAAGCACACTGCCCAAAGGGTGAGGAAAGGGGAAAATGTGTCTAATTGTGATG
Source organism: Sequoia sempervirens (assembly GCA_007258455.2). NCBI lineage: Eukaryota > Viridiplantae > Streptophyta > Pinopsida > Cupressales > Cupressaceae > Sequoia > Sequoia sempervirens. Next base: position 4,945 of record VDFB02035893.1, on the reverse strand, counting down.
AAATTCATTCCACACACCCTACAATGGAGGTAAACCTATTAGATTTATGTGTCTTATACAAGACATCCTCAAGGGAGGTCCATCTTAAGATCACTCCCATTGGGGTTTACTATATGAATGAAGGGAGGTCCAATCTCTGAGACGAGACCTAAACCTTAAAATCAACTTGTTTTTATTATTTAATTACATTAAATAATCAAACACCTCAATGAAGTTATCTTTCACCTTAATAATTAATCCTACTCCTAAAACCATTATATATTTAACAAAAGATACAAATCCATTCGTGTTTTGTTAATGCTTATTTAATTTTAAATTTAGAAGGTAGCATTAAACTTCAATATTTTAATAATCATCACACTAATGATTAATACCACATTTTGATGATTTTGACGTTTGATGGAAGTAAACAATAATTTTCTCTTGTTCATTTTAGATTGATGAGATAAACCCAATATTATCAATTTGAAAACTCTCAAGGATTGGTTTCCTATCAAATTAATCACAAGGCTTTTAGAAGTCCCATAAATAAAATAAAGTTTGGTTGTTTTCAAGTTAATTGTCTATTAAGACTAGTTAATATTTAATTTATCTTTATCTATAATAATATGAATTCCTAAAATTTAATTTAATATGAGATTAAGCTACAATTTTCACTAAATAAAGAAAATAGGTTTCCTTTAATGGGAGAGGGATAAATGTCACCCATTAGATGAAATCTATGCTCACCCTTGGATCAAGGTAAAACTTAAAGTTGCTCTAATCGTGAGAAAAGCTCAAAGAAGAATTTACTCCTCATTTGGTTTATTTTTGTAGGGTAGGGTTGAAGAAGAAGCTCATCGTGGAGGAAGGAATTATTACATCTACAAGTTTGCAAGCATCAAGACTTTCACAGTTAATTCTATGTCTTCTAAGTGATCTTTATGAGTAAAAGGGTTTATTCATTTTGGTTGAAATTATTTTACTTTGTCTAGTTTTTGAAAAACTTGAATTTCATAGATAAAGAAAACTCGGAGAATTATTTGCAAGCTTCCAAGTTGTTGACAATATACAAAAGACTATATAACACACACACACACACATATTCAATTTCCATTGGTACCAAACCAATAGTCCTCTAAAATGATATATGTGTGTGTACATGTTTGTGTGCATGTGCATGCGTGTGAATTTATTCACACATACATACATATGCAAATCTGTGTATTCATCCATGTTTAATCAAATTGGGTTTTCACAATACAATTAAATTAACTAGGCATGTAATATCTAAATTTATATAGGGTTTCCTATTGACATATATATAAATATACATATCTATATATATATGTATACATATATACATACATATATATATACATATATAATATTATATGTATATTTGTATGTATTGTAAGGAAGTTAAGGTAGCAGAATAACTTCCTACACTAACCTTGAGAGGAGGGTAATGCAAAACTTTACAGATTTCTACAACAGTTATAGAAATTTAAATAAATATAAATATAAATATCATGCATACCACAACACAATTATTTATGTGGGGAAAAAACTTTCGAAAGAAAAATCCCACTCCAAAAGTCGTCCAATATATTATTCAAAAATCACAAAGATTACAATGTGCTTGCAGAGCAAGCTTCTCACATGAGTGTCACCAACTAGAGATATGGAGGCAACACAACAGTTACTAGACTCTCATAATATATCACAATGCACAGTTGTAATGCAATGCCCTCATAAAATAGGGTTACCTTCTAGGACAAGACAAGCCAACAAAATATCTATCGTCAAATTTGAGACCTAATGATGAACATCCAGATTTATAATAATAAAATACACATAAAATGCCCTTGCAACCCCCACACTCAATATATTAACCTATTACAATTACAAGGTTGAAACACAATTTTTTCTAACATGTACATATACATACATTTATGAAAAATAAAATGCAATGCATAGATGACCTTGTTCTATTTCCTTTAAACATGTTTGCTTTCATTTCAAAAAAAAAAATGTCTGTAGCTCTATATTGTTGAAATAAATTACTAGTTATAAACAAAATTATATATGCATATGTATGTATATACACACACATGTACATACATACGTGTGTATATATATACACACATATATACATACATATGTGTGTGTATATATATATACACACACACACATACATATACATACATATATATACACACACATATACATATATGTATATACAATATGTGTACATATATGTGTATGTATATATGTATATAATATGTACATATGTATATCATATATGTATATGTATATATGTATACATATGCATAAATGTATAGCACATATATGTGTGTATAATTTTGCTTATAACTAGTAATTTTTTTCAACAATATGGAGCCAAGAATATTTTATTTTTCTAAAATGAAAGAAAGTGGGTTTAAAAGAAATAGAACTTGAGGTCATGTATACATTGTATTTTAATTTTTTTAAATTACAAAATTAAAACAACAAAATATAAAACATGACCTATTTACTTTTTGGTATAAAATTTTCTAGAATTGTAAGAATTTAAACCTTCTTACCATACATTTCTAAAATGCTTCTCTCATTTTCCAACAACATTAAAATACAACACCATGTTTCAAATGTATATATAATTACAAATGTTTCTTTATGACAACATTTACAACCCATCCTTAGAAAAAAATATAGATTTTCATTTCAATATTTATTTAATACAATAGCAAAATGTATATATATTTCAAAATAGTTGTTTATTACAACATAGTGGGGTAAGTGCACCAAGTTGTGATACAAAAATGGCTTTTAAGATGCCACTGTTTTTCTAAAATTAGCAAAGTTTGATGTTCACTAAAAAATGAAGATAGTTACGCTCAAAATTTGAAGATGCAACAAGAACAAGAGTTGTAGTGCTCTAAATCTACTTTTTAAGCTACTGATTTTTTAAAAAAATAATAAAGATTAAAGGTTTCAAAAAAGGGGGGCCCAAAAGTGGTATTTTTTTATCAAAAAAATAACATAGCATTTGTGGGCCCCTCTCTTTTTTGTTAAATTTTTTTTAGAATTTCAAAAAATTGAATGGTGAGAAATTAGCTATCATGTAGTTTATCTCAGTTCTTTTGACTAATTTTTTTAATGAATATATAATATATTACAAATTTTCAAAGTGGACACATCCTAAAAAGTTAAAATTTGAGCATGCTCCCCCTAAATTTTTTTAAAACTAATCAAAAATATTTTTTATTCATTACATGTAGAATGGAGTCTAGTTTATAAAAATGTAATTTGTTTCAAATTTTGATGAACGAGTAAAAATCTATACTAAAACTAGCACGTGTTGGTTTTTGACAAAAAATGGAGGCACTAATAAAAGTTATAGATGAAAATCTTAACATAATAAAAATGTTAAAAAAATTATATGGTTATAAAGGTAAGAGAGAGCCTAACGTCATCACGGTTTTTTTATAAACTTGCATTGAAAGGCATGTAAACCTGATGGTTAGCATAGCCAAAAATGTGTGAAATTTTATTACCCTTTTGAAAAATCACGTCCTTGGCATGAAATGGTCATCTAACCCTTTGGGTTGGATTCCCAAGGAAAAATGCAACCCATTTGGCAAGCGCCAGATGAGATGCAACATTTGGTGCTCACCAAATTGATTGCATTGACAAAAATACTAACTTTGCTTTAACTTTGTGTCTCTCTCCCCACTTTGATAAGGCTTAGAGTTCATGGTTTATGATCGATGATGGATAGTTGAGGTTTTTCCTTTCACTCTCTCTCTACCTCCTTCCCTCTTAACCAATACTTATCCTATTCTCTCTCAACCCTCTCTAGGTCTCTCCCACCCTCTCTACCTTGCCTTCTCTCCTTAAGGTTTAAGGGTTGAGGGTTGAGGGATTAGGGTTTAAGGTATAGAGTTGAGTGATTAGGGTTGAGGGTTTAATGTATAGGGTTGAGGGTTGAGGGTTTAGGGTTGAGGGTTGAGGGTTAAGGGTTTAGGGTTTAGGGTTTAAGGTGTAAGGTTGAGGGATTATTGTTGAGGGTCTAATATATAGGGTAGAGGGTTTATAGTTGAGGGTTTAGGTTTGAGGAATTAGGGTTGAGGATTTAATGTATAAGGTAGAGGGTTGAAGGTTGAGGGAATAGGGTTTAAGGTATAGGGTTGAGGGTTTAATGTATAGGGTAGAGGGTTGAGGGTTTAAGGGTTTGGGGTTTAAGGGTTCAGGGTTCAGGGTTCAGGGTTTAGGGTTTAAGGGTTGAGGCTTGAGGGTGGGCAGATTAAGGGTTGAGGCTTAAGGTTTTATGGATAGGTATTAGGGTTGAGTGTTTAATGCATAGGGTAAAGGGTAAAGGGTTTAAGGGTTGAGGGATTATAGTTTAAGGTTTGCCTGAGGGCTGAGGGATTAGGGTTTAAGGTATGAGTTGAGGGATTAGGGTTGAGGGTTTAATGTGCTGTAGAGGGTAGAGGGTTTTAAGGGTTTAAGGGCTGAGGGGCCAGGCCAGCTCTTAAGGGCTGAGTTTGAGGGCTGAGGTTATAAGGGCTGAGGCTTGAGGGCTGAGGATTTCCAAGATAGGATTAGTTTTAAGAGTTGAGGGTTTAATGTTTAGGGTAGAGGGTTTAGGGTTGGGGGTTGATGGTTTAAGGGTTGACTAATTAGGGTTCAAGGGTTAAGGGTTGAAGGTTGAGGGTTTAGGGTTAAGGGATTAGGGTTTAAGGGTTGAGGGTTGGGGGATTAGTGTTTAAGGTATAGGATTGATGGATTAGCATTGAGGGTTTAATGTATAGGGTAGAAAGTAGAGGGTTGAGGGATTAGGGTTTAAGGTATAGGGTTGAGGGTTTAATGTATAGGGTTGAGGGATAGGGATTAGGGTATAGGGTTGAGGGTTGAGGGTTTAGGGTTGAGGGATTAGGGTTGAGGGTTTAGGTTTTAGGGT
>VDFB02035892.1:0-15611 GCA_007258455.2 Sequoia sempervirens | reverse complement strand
TGCAAGAGATGGATTGTTTAAATAATAACTAATATCAATTAAATAAAAGAAAGTGTAAATATCCATTGATATAATTAAATGTCACAATTATGCTAGGACGAAAGTGGTAAAATAGAGCTTGCAGGCCTAGGTCATTTTTAAGTGTCTACAAAATCCAAGAAATTAATTCAAGCCATAAAGAAGCTTATTTCATCTTAGTCGACATTTCACCATTAGGGTGTAAGTATGGTTGTAGAGAAATTAAAAAAATTATCATCCTACATGAGTGTCCTATATAGTAAAGATGATTGTCTTCTTTGGGTGGTCAACATTCAACACTCATAAAAATTAAAAATAACCTTGACAAATACTTTCACCAAACCCTAGATACGAAGTTAAATCTCTTCCTTACCAATTCTATAGTTATAAAGGAATTTTAGAAAATCATTCCTCGCAAGGGTAATAGTCTACTAAGAAAGAAGAAAGATATGTCACAAAACTATGTGGAATAGTTAAATACCATTTGAGAACAACCACATGATGTCAATAATAAATGACATCTTAAGACTATTATAGCAATTGTAAGATAGTATTAGCCTAAGAAATAATGCAACACGATAGAGGTTAGTTGAATAGCCCATAAAGTTGTCACCCAAAATAATTCTTCACCTACAATAACACTATCAAATATAGGCACAAGATCTTACATAATGATTAATGAACTGTAATCTTTCTTAGGCTATCCTAATAGCATCATAAGGGATATCACACCTTTAGAATACGTTTGTGGTATTCATAGAGCCATTATTAGCACTAGGAATTTTCAAGAGTGAGTTAGAGACACCAACAAATACTATATTTAAGTGGAGTTCATCATGGAAAGATATAAAATACAACCATGCATCACTTCTACAAGTTTTACGCCTCTTAGCAATGTGATTTGTAATTTTTTCAGAGTAGCTAGTATAAGTACCAATGTTTCCATAAGATAACCACCATACTAGATCATTATAATAATTAAGCTAGAGACACACTTAATTTCCTATGTATAACCATTACACCATCATAGAGAACAAAAATAGGAGAAAAAGATTCTCTCGAGAAATCATTAAAGTATAAACATTCAAGATAATCATAATTATCAATGTTAGATCATAATCAATAACAATAACAATATTAGGTTCTATGAAGGATTTATTTAGGTACAAATTATGAAGGTTTCCAACTTGATGTTAGGCATCAATTAAAGTCAAGCATGAAAACTAAGACTATTTCATCAAGGGTAGGAGTGTCATAAATGGTACTATCAAGTTTAAGATTATTTCATGTAAAACTCAACCATTTTTCTTTTATAGGATAGTAATCAACAATTTTGTAGTCCCATATCACTTAAGAGTCTTTTCATAATAATTCAACATCACTTAAAAATTCTAGACCACACATATAGGGGAGATAGCCCCGAAATAACAAACTAAATCTTGGAAGAATTTTATATTATTTTACAAGATAGAGTCCTCTATATTGTAAACTTTTTTTGTTGGTGTGTCATAACATCTATTAACTCCTCTCAAAAATGTTGTAAAAATATATTCAAAATAAAACTATATGATATGCAACCAACAAATTAACCCACATAAATGTATCATTTAAAGCCAAACATATGCTTTGTCATACTCAAGCAAATATAAATTGATATTACCTGGACAATTTCATAATGTAGAAAAACCTCATAAAATATACCTTAAGAATAAATTTTGTAACTTATGATTGACTACAGTGTCAATTGCATGGAAAAAAGGGAAAGATTTTGGAGCAATAGTCTTTGCATTAGATCCAAGTCTAAAATGAGCTATGCATTTAGATATTAATAAGCAATCAATTGTATATAGAAATGTGTACATTTCAGCATAAGGAAGAACTTATCTCTTAAGGAAATGTAGTGTTTGATAAAAAGGGAGGACAAATTTTATATACTTCTTTTGAATCCTTGGGTTGTTCTCGATGAAATTACCAACAATCATCCTTAATCATAAAGGTAATAAGATGCACCCCAGGCAACTCACTCGCTTAATATTGACAAGTTGCATTTGCTCCTACCACCACACATTTGACCATAAGGTTCATTCCAAACGGTTCAAAGTGAATCTACACCATCCCCTTATTATTGGTGAACATTAAAGTGACCCAAATATATAGTGCAAATTCATTCTAAAATAATTTGGAGTGAATATATAGCATTCTCTACATGAAGGATTTGCTACAATTTAGACAATTAATTTATTATTAAGCTTAGTGATGAAAAAGAAAAACTAAACTTCCTTTTTCAGGTACACATCCCTATTTCCATGTACACAATTGACTATTAAGATTGAAAGTCCAAGTTAACTTACACCATATACAAACCTGAACAATTGTGGGTTTCAAGATGGTGTCTTATAAACCTAATTGATGTCTTTTTTACCATGACTTTTATACCTCAATCTTTTATTAAAAATTAAAAAATGACAACTTACCTCCTCTCCGGAGAAGAGCAGACAACATACTTTGAACCGACGCATAGGAAAACTCTTGCCTTAGAGGCTTTATCCTGTCTTCACCACTTTCCACCAGTGCGTTATTTCCCTGAATTTCTTAGCCCTTGCATTCAAGTAGATAGTAGGTTTTCTTTGTTTAGGCTTGAACCTTTTATAGTTTTGGTATCTTTGTCATCATAACCAAATTTATATATAATTAAAAAACAGCTTCTCCTCTTTGGGAAAAATCCTATCTAATGGTACACAGCAGTACCAAATCAATGTTATGATAATTTCCAATTCTTACCCTGAGGATAGCGCTCAAATCAAACTGAGTGTAGTGTTGAGAAAATTTGCTTGTTTGTTACATAGAGATAATATCATTGGGTTCTTGTCATGCCTGGGGTACCTTGATAAGCTTTTGTTCATATTTGAGCCCTCGGTGTGCATCAAAAACCCCATATTACTTGATGTCAACAATGCTTATTTGAAATTTATTTGGGTCCATATCCATACAATGAGCTCTTGGTTTGTAAATATTGGTTTTTGTTATGCCTAGGGTGCCCTGATGGATAAGCTTGTGTTTCATATTTGAGTCCTGGGTGTGTGTCAAAAACCCCATACCACCCGAGGTGTGCAATGCTTATTTGAAAATTAAATTTGAGCCATGAAGAAATTACCCCTAACTTAGATTTCAGCGGATATTCATAGCGATCTTCTACAAAAGTGACAGTCCTCGTTTAAATACAGAGGCACGTTCTTGCTTTTCCTAAAAGGTACTGTAACTGTATATAAAATCCAAGAGGCTCCGTTCCAGAGAACCCAATTAAATAACCAGATCAAACACAGATCCTTGGAACCGAAAGAAAGTTTAATGAGCTATTAGTTTGAAAGATACTATGGTTTTCAAGTTTAAAATTTCTGTTAATTTCTTAAAATATTAAATCTACAGCATGGCTGATTACTTTCAAAACTTCGATTGGATGTAACAAGGGCTATTAGTGGCTATTCCCTGCTTTTGTTATGCCATTCTAAAATAAAAAGAGTTAATCTTGCCTTCAAAGAATTACCTGGGTGGTTTTATTCAGCTTAGATGACGCCGGCCCTCAATTCACAGCGAACAACTCAATACTGCGCGGGATAAAAAGCTTCAATGTGCGAACAAAAGGATTTTGACGTGGGAAATGGAGTAACGAGAAAGGTTATGGGAAGTTCAAATCTTGCAGCATTACTATAAGTCATATATAAACCAAAAAAACAGATCGCCATTGGATCCATTTCCTTTTCTATTTCCATAATCCCTCGGGGAAACCAAAACGTGGAAAGAGCGGAGGAAAATATGAGATTAAGTGGGTCCCGCGGGACCGGCCACCTAAGCAGTCTGCGCTTAGAGTGCGTTGGTTAAGCCGGCCGCGGATTGTCGACATTTTCCATGTACATGAGAATAATTTTACCTATCCCTAAAAACAACGGCTAACTATCTCAAGGGCTGTCTAGAATTTCTGTATTGATGGGAAACTCCAAAAGAATCACATTGAATCTCCCGTTGCTAAAACGAATAATAAATTTCGTGGAGATGTATAAGTAGTAACATAACTAGAAATTTATGCCACAGAATAGATTACGTTTGAATAGGTGATGGCGAAGGGAATGTATGTGTACGTATCTGTGCTCTTGGTATTGCTCATGGCGTCTTCTGCTTTTTCTTCTGGTAATATGGATTGTTCTTCTCTTTTATTCTTCTAAAATAAGTAGTTACTAAATTAGAATGTTTTTTCTTAGTGCCCTTGGTATATGACTACGACGGGTATTGCGGATTTTGGAGCGGTTCATTTGAAGGGCCATGCTCAGTTTCCTCGCAGAGTTGCAATTACGCTTGCATAGCTTCTTTTGATAATGCCGCATTTGGTGTTTGCACTTGGACTCCAAAGGGATTGGCTTGTATCTGTTATAACCCCTGTTAGAACAGGAATTGTCTCCTATCTCTTATAATCACCGTCAATAGCGGTGATAGGAGAATAAATATCGAATAAAACTACTCTTTTATGAAAATCATTTATGGAATAAAATAGAGGAAAATGCATCCTCATATCATTTAGTTTTGTGTCTAGTTTATGGCAATTTCTGAATGCATTTATATAGCTAGAAATGATGCACTTTTGTTTATAGTTGGGCTTGTATATTTAGACTTTTTTAAATCTAGTCTTATGATTGATGTTTATCCCTATGCTTATGTGCACACATTCCTAGTTTAGTTGACTTATTTAACTGATTATATAATCATTATTCCAATCCTATTAGACGTAAATCCATCTTTGCTATTTCGCCTAGGTTATGTTTGTGGTTATGAGGTCATCCTTGTAGCTACAATATTGATCATTTTAAATAAGATATCAAAATCAAACATTTAACTGCCTAGCACCATCTTACATGTTGGTCCTATGCAAAAATTTCATAAAAAATCTTTGCAATTTGGCTTATGTTCATGTATAAATAAAAATCAACTTGCATTCATTTACACTATTAAGAATCATTGATCATCACAAGAACAATCATTGACATATGCACTTAAATCAAGAAAGGAATCTAACTTATCTAATCACATTCATTCTAACATCATTCTTGTATTCATGTGAATTTTGTAATCTTGTTGTGAACTTTTGAAGGATCACAAGATCAACTCTTTAAGTTAATTGCTAGCTTGAATAAAAATCCTTAAGAGTGTGAGAAAGAATATCGTGGCCTAGAAGTTTGTTTATCTAAGAATTCACAAGACTATTCTAATCCAAAATTCAATAGAGATCAAATTCATGATTATTGATCAAGATTGTGGATGTGACCCTAATGTAATTTACATTGAACTCAACTTATCATATTATGACAATAAAAAATTCAAATTTTAATCCACATATAGAATTTTATAGGCCCCCAATAGATTTTCATGTGCATAAGTCCTTCGCAAATGCTAACCACTCATTTATTATTACTATTTATAACATTAATATACTTCATATCTCATATTTCCTAATCAATTTTACTTTATGTATCTAAAACCTACACATTTTTATTTTAAGGTTAACTTGTATTTAATTATGTTTATTTATATAATTAGTCCAAGGAACCATATTTTCTTTTTCATTTTGGTGAACTTGAAAAATATACTAAACCTTACAACCCTAATTAGATTTTTACATCTATAATTTCATTCTATTTTTCTAATTTTCTAGATATAAATTTTCATTGGCCTTCAAAAGATTCATTGATCTATCTTTTTTCTAAGATTTGGTTTGATTGAACCTATTGCCTATCACTATGTCCACTTCCCACCCTTGACATAAACCATCCGATTGACATGTTTTTAACATATTTTTATATCTAATATAGTTATAGGGATTCCAAATTTACCAAATCTCTTAATCTTTATTGTTCTTCATTTCATGATTAGGGTTTAGGGTTGCATTTTGGAACCTAGTTTTCTAACTTTCCACCTTAACTTTATATCAAGGATCATGACACCTTTCATGGTTTCTCCTTTAACTAATATCTATATATATATGATTTTGATATTCATTTCATTTATTTCACATGGTATCTATCTCCCAAATTCATTCATGCCATTATATGTTTTGGATATGGATTCCATATCTATGGAGGTTACTAAAATAAAATATTATACTTTTGGTGATCCTTAATTCCCTAAGTCATTCCTTTCCTCATGATCCCTTTCCATGTGATAGTAAAGACCATTATTTTAGTAAGGAATTATTATGTTCCCTACCTATCCAATAAATTATCATGCATCATAATTAAACCTATCCTTAATATGTCATTTTAGCCTATATCTATGTAAGTTTGATGTGTTTCCCAACATTGTACATGATGGTGATGACATATTCATATTGCTACACATCATCAATCATGTATTTTTAACATTTATTTATTAGAGGATCATATTAAAAATACTTTGTTTCTTTTAAATAATATTGTGGATCTTTTGAATGAAAATTCTCTATATGTCTTATTATTTTTCAAAGAATTACTTCTTACTAATTTAAAAACTTATTAATGATGATACTATAGATTGGTTTGTGAATTTAGGTTATATACAAAGGATAGAGATTTATTTAGCTTGATAAAAGTTGGATGCTATATTGGTCTTTTATTTTCTAGCTAGTGATTTCATTGAATACTTTTCTATCTTAACAGATGATCATGGGAATTTGAATTGATTTCCTTTTGATATATCCTTTGTTAAGAAAGCACCAAAAAATATAAATTATTTTATTCTTTTGTGTTGGTGAATATCATTTTAATCCTAATAAATTGTCATTCCATAATTATAAATGGATCCTTCTATCTAAGGAAAATCACCTAAAATGTATTTAGAATCTAAATAGATGTGCATGTGTGAAACTTATTCTGAATGTAATAGATCTATAAAATCATCATCACCCTCTTTTATGAATTCATTCAAATAAATTTATTGTTCTTAGTAGAATGATAAAAAACTTAAGAAACAATGGAACTATACTAGATAAGGACAAACAAGGATATAGATATATTGATGGTTCACATGAAATTATATTTTGTTGATAATTGTTTAGATGCACCAAGTGTGGAATATGTTGTGAAGAATCTTCCCTTTTAAAAGGAGATAAAAATTTTAGAGATAAAATTTATATCACCTAGTCCAAGCACACATGGACACCCTAAAGTGTAATGATAGTTGTTTCATTTAAGGCGCTACAATGAGAACTAGAGAAAAAAAAGAGTAGAAAATTATTTTCTATTTATTCTAATTAGTGAAAAAAAAAATTACTTAATTTAGCATTCATTTCATCGCATTCACCATGTTCTTGTATAAATTAGCACTAATAATTATTTTTAAAAAATAACATCAACAATTTTTAAATAGGGAGAAAGATTAAATTTAGTGCAATGTTGCCTAAAATACTTATCTAATCCTTATTCTTTTATATTTATTAGTGTTATTTTTAGTTATAACTATTTATATATTTTTATTTTATAATTTAAAATAATGATCTTATTTTCAAATAATTTAGGTTAAACAATTTTGAGTGAACTTGTCACAGATCAAGTATTGTTCAATGAAAGACCTCCAATATTATAAGTTACATGAGGTATAAACCATATTCAAGGCGACTCTAGTCGATTAGATACCCCTCAATCTTTAGCTCTTAGCCAAAGAGGTATCAACTTAGACTTGTGCTCTAAATTTAAATTGCAAAAACAATATGGATTTGATATAAATCCCTCCCAACTTCCATAAAATGAAATATAAAAATGATAATAAATATTTATTAAAAAGTTAGGAATAAATTTATTCTAAAGATTTAATAATTTTTATTATATAATATTTTTATATGTTAAAAAATAAATCCAATAAACATACTTTTCCTATTACTGTGAGAAATGATTAATTATAAATTTATGTTGAATATAATAGGACAATATTTTGTATTTTTATTTACAAATATTTATATATTTTCATCTTTTCCTATAAATCATTTTAAAATTAAGTTGTCACATTTTAAAAAATTCAATAGAAGAGTAGATTAGTATGAAGATAATAACACATTAAACTGAGTTTCAAAATTTAAAGTAGATTTTAGAATAGCTACAATATGTTAAATTATGATATGTTGAAGAACTTATATGCTTGAGCAATGTGCCCTCCTATCTATCTCATTTATTTCACATGATATCTATCTCCCAAATTCATTCATGCAATTATATTCTTTGGATATGGATTCTATATCTATGGATGTTACTAAAATAAAATATTATACTTATGGTGATCCTTAGTTCCTTTTGTCATTCCCTTCATGATGATCCCTTACTATGTGATAGTAATGACCATTATTTTAGTAGAGAATTATCATGCGTGTTACCTATCAAAGACACTATCATGCATCATAATTTAACCTATCCTTACTATGTCATGGTATCCTATATCTATGTAAGTTTGACATGTTTCATGTCATGCCCTAAATTTGACCCAAGGGCAAGAATGCAACCAACAATATTTTTTTAAATTAACAACTTTTAGGAAATCACCATGCCTAATATGGTAGTGTGATGCACATTGTGGGTGTTGTTGCATGTGCAACTAAAGTATCAACACATCACCCAAGGGCCACAAATGGAATTATTGAGATTGGGTGTGTAGGTTCCATCATGCATACCCTAATGTGATGAGAATAGAATCCCTATTCCATATTAAGCATCAATCCATAAATACCTATATGCACACCCATAATTGGGTCAAACATAGAAAGGACCATGAGGGTAAGAGAGGTGAAATTTCCACCCAAATGAAATAAAAACCTTACACCACACTTTAGACTAAAACTAGTCAACTTAGGCCATCTCTAGATATGTATGTCAATAATTTCAACTTCAACGTAAAATTATTACCTTAACCTCATTTACATCTTAAGTTGTAGATTTCATGTTGAACAACTAACATTGTCTTCTCTCCCTAAGGTAGTTTGTAGTATCTAATTAGAATATGAGTTTTATGTTTATAACATGCAAGAGCATATCAATGAATTCTAAGTCTCCTCAATTGATGTAGGAGCATCCCAAGTTCAAATGCACAATCTTGTGTCAACCAAAAAGATGATGTTTTAGTTTTGTTGGAGTTATCTCATTTTTTTCAATTTTTATTGATATTATTTGTTCTTAGACAAACACTAATGTGACTTTAGAAGTGGAAAAGACATTCAATGAAAAAATCACAATTCTTGGCATAGACAACATTTTTAAAATACCATTGGAAGTGAAATTTAACTTTAATGGCAGTGTGTGACATTTGTTTTTTATTTAATATTTGCAAAAGGTGTGGAGAAATTAAAGGTACCATATTCAAAAGGTTGAATATAGAGGCAAACCAAAAGGCAACACCAAATTTTGTGGATAATGAGAGTTTAGAAAATAATAAATTAAAAATACATTGCAAATTGGGAACATAATAGCCATAGGGAAGAGGAGTCAGAGAGACAAAATGGTGATGTGATAGTTGGGTGGCTAGTATGTGAAATTTATATGAATAAAAAACAAAAGAAAAATGACACAAGCATCATGTGGGAGTGTTGACTAGCAAAGAGAGGAAGGAGGCACCATACTAGATGCAACAAAGGGGCTATACAGAGAAAAATTATAGAGAAGAAGCGCCATGCATCAATTGATGAGAAAAGACAGTGTAGTGAAATTGAGGAGTGGCAACTAGATAAAGGATTTCAAACTAAAGAAATAAAATGCATATGCAAAGTTAAGAAGGTGGTCGCCATAGATGAATGGCATGATCAAAGTATGCAGCAATAAAAATTAAATAAAATTATAGATGGGAAGTGCAACATGGGTCACAACATGCAAAGAGAAATTTTAAAAGGAGAAGTATAATATAATGAGAGAGGAGAATGGAGTCCCCAATTAAAACAAAATTGATGTAGGTTAGTAACATAAAACTAGTGTTGAAGAGAGGTAACCCAAATAGAGTAATATGGTTATGCATTCAAAGAAAATAAGTGGTGTGTGGTAAAGAGGATAAGGAGAGCTCATACAGAAAGAGAAATTGACGAAATTTTTTTGACATATTTGAAACATTTATTGAAATTTATGCAAAACTAAATACCTACCCACACCTTATAGTAGAAGAGAATATGATAATAGAGGCTGCACCATATTGGATTTCAGAAGGAGATTCATAGGTTTTGGAACAAAGGGAGCAACTTCAAATAATAAATTAATAAATTCCAAATAAAGAAAATTGAATGTAGATGCAAGGGGTCAAGTAAGTGAAGCAAAGGAATTTAGACAATTGCAGATAAGAATTGTAACTTTCTAGATGAAAGAAATCATTTGCATGTAGATTGAGAAAATAATAAAATTAAAAATCAAATTTTGGAGTTTGATTTTGATAGAAGTGATATGTTGGTTTGAAATGAATTTGTTTCCTTGTTTTGTATAAATTTGAACTGAAGACAATTGACAAAAGCAATTGTAAATTAAAATTTGAATTGGCTGTGAAATGTGAAATTTTAGAAACTAAAGAAAGAATTATTTGTTTGTTGCAATCTTTGGGAAAAATGTTGCATGTGGTAATTATGAAATTGTGATGAAGTAATTATGTGACAAAAAGAGTAAAATCTCATTTGTATCAATTGGTATTAGAGTAGGTAATCCTAAGAGTGGAGTGGATCCACCAAGACCTATAGGTAGAGAAGAGTGTGTGAAGCAATAGATTTTTCTAAGAAGCTTGAGAGCATTATTGTAGGTGTGTGAGGAGTATTGAGAAATTGAGATCCAAGAGGGATAAGTTGTGGAGATGTAGAGCATGTGAGTTGAGGTGAGATTGCAACAGACAAGATGGGATGGGTCATGAGGAGACCCGCAAGAATATTTTTCTGAGAACAATATTAGGAGAAGGTAAAAAATGAGAAGCCTAAGGTGAAGGAAAAGATGGTCTATGAGGAAGTGAGGAAGATCCAAGATAGGATTAAAAAACTATAAAAGAGTATTGGAAAATATGAGATAACATTAGTGAAGAAAAGTGAGAAGAAGAAAGAGGGCACCAAAAAGAAAAATAGAAGAAATGAGTGTTGCGGTCTAAGAGGAAAGGAAAAAGAAGCGAGAGAAGTCCCTATAGAGGATGAAGATGTAATTGTGATTGTAGTAGAAAATGTAGTTGATATTTCAGTGATGGAGATAGAAGATGTAGTAGATGATGGGGAGAGAAAAGTTGCAATAGAGAAAGAAGAGGTAAAGTTGAATTTTCTTGAGTTTAGTGATGAGGAGGTTGAGTTAAAACTTTATATTGTTGTTGTGAATAGGAAACTAGTGTGAGTAGATAGTAAGATAGATTATGAAGTTTTAGAGTGGTGCATGGATCAATATTTTCATGTAGAGGTTGCGGAGGATGATGTAGGGTTTTGATGGAGTTGGTTGGTTAGTAGTGGGTTGGATCCCACGAAGGAGGAGAAGAATGGATATTTTTTTGTGGAGGAGAATAGCCTATGGTGGACATGAGTCCATGAAGGCAAGAAGGAAGAGAATTCAGTGTTGTTGGAGGAAGGTGGTACATGTTCCAACACAATGCTAGAAGAGAAAGAAAAAGAAATAATTTGGGGCATTTGTTATAGTGATGGATTTCACTTCAAATTGTTTGCAATCTTGAAGGATGATTCCATCACTACACTCCACCTTTGTGAGCCTATTCTCACAAAATTTCTACTCGGTGTATCTAATGCACCTGACCATCTCGAGCCAATGCATAATCCTATATCAACCAAAAAGATGATGTTTCATTTTTGTTGTCCAGTTGTCTCATTTTGTTTCAATTTTGATTGATGTTCTCTATTGGGGTATGTGTAGGATCATCATGGAAAAAATAGGCCCTTAAGTGGAAAAAAATTTAGAAAAATCAGAGTTAGGAAACTTGACGTAAAAATTTGAATAAGTTATCTATATTATTTCAAAATATGTAAGAATAGAATTTGTAGAAAATTAAATGTAGTTTCTAAACTACTTTAAGGTTAATTTAAAAATAAAATAAAATCTATTTGGTGAAAATTTGTCAATGCAGCAGATTTACAATCTGCGGGAAAAATAAGAAGTAGGTATCTCTGATCACACCCTAACCACAATAAAATGATAATATTTTTTTATAATATTTAGATATAAGTATAGGACTCATGTCCTGATGTGATGCATATTTTTTTTAATTTTTTTCCAAGTAAATAATTAATTATGAATTTTTTATTACAACTTTTAAAAAATATAAAAACTCATATGTCTTACCACCTTAACTTGGTCAAAACTTCATGAAATTCAATTTTTTTTTTTAATCCTATAGTATGTGAAGCATAGAATGTGATGCATGTTTTGGATTCAAAAAATATGATACCGTTTGAAAGCTATATATTTTTTTCAATCAACCTATCATTCAGGACTTTATTCGTAATTCAAATAGAAAATCAATAATAATTATTTATTAAATTCAAAGTAAAGCATAATTTATATTGGTGGAAATTTGGGAATCTCCTTTAAAAACCCTTTTTGTTTCATTAATTTTGGGTAAAAAAAAGTTGCCAGCCACATACCCTACACATACCCATCATATCGCCACTTTTTGGCCCATCATGATCCTGCACATACCCATTGTCAAGAAAACACTAATATGACTTTAGAAGTGGAAAATACATTCAATGAGAAAATCACATTTCTTGGCATAGGCAATGTTTTTAAAATATCATTGAAAGTGAAATTTAACTTTAATGGCAATGTGGAATTTGTTTTTATTTAATATTTGCAAAAGGTGTGGAGAAATTGAAGGCACCATATTAAAAGGTTGAATAAAAAGGAGAACCAAAAGGAAATTCCCAATTTTGTAGATAATGGGAGTTTTAAAAAATAATAAATCAAAAAAATGCATTGCAAATTGGGCGTGTAATGACCACAGTGAAGAGGATTCAAAAGGCACAATGCCAACGGGAGAGTTGTGCAACCAGCATGAGAAAGTGCTATGAATAAAAAAACTAAAAAGAGAAATGAGATAGGTATCATGTGGGAGTGTTGACCAACAGAGAGAGGAAGGAGGTACCACACTAGATGTAATAGAGGCATTGTGCAAAGATAAATTATAGAGAAGAAATGCCATGCGTTGATTAGAAAAGGTTGTGGAGTAAAATTGAGGACTAGTAGCTAGATAAAGGATTTTAAATTGAAGAAATAAAATGCACAAGCGATGTTAAGAAGGTGGATGACATAGATGAATGGCATGATAAAAGTATGCATCAATAAAAATAAAATAAAGTTGCAGATGGGAACTACACAATGGGTCATATGTAAAGAGAAAATTTAAAAGGAGAAGTACCACGCAGTGAGAGAGGAGAAAGGAGTCCCCAATTAAAAAAAAATTGATGCAGGTTAGCAACATATAACTGTTTGCAATGGTTGTCATTGTGTCAACACATGAGATTTTTGTATGTTTGGCATCGGTTGTCATTCATGTCAACACTTGAGAAGCTTGTTGTGTATTTTTGGGAAAATTGTTGCATAGTTGGGCTATCATTGGTGCATGATTATGTGTTACTAAATTTTATGGTTGGATGTCATGGGCCTTAGTTGATGTCATGTAAAGAAACATTGTGTAAGGTTGTTGTCAGTAGATTTGTTTTCATGATGATATATTAAGATGAGGATTAAAAGTATTGCTAATAGTGGAGATATATTTTTGACATGCCATATATCATGTTTTATGCTCTCTTATTTTTCCTGAAGAAGTATGTGTTGTTGCAAGTTCGTTCTGGCCTCTACAAGTAGGAAAGAAGTTTATGTTTTAGAATGTTGTTGTGAAGACTATTTGGGAGAATTTTGTACATTCCTCCACTATTAGAGATGTGGTCTTGTGGTTTGGGATTTAATGTTTGTGTTGTGTGGATGGTACACTTCTCTATTTTTAGATCACCGGTGTCATTGAGGAGGCTTATGTTAATTGTAGAAGGTTGGTCATGTTGTTGGTTGTTTGGAATGGTTCAGAAAATGCTTCGCATTTCTCTGCATTGATTTTTTTTCTCCTATGGCTTGGTGAGTTTCCTATCAATTTTTTTGTAGTTTCTTAGTTCTAATTTCATGTATTGAAGTGGTTTGCAACTTGATCTGTTAAGGTTCTTTCTCATGGTTGTGTATTTTGTGCCTCTAGGATGAAGTGTACTTTTGTTCTTTTTTGGGTTGTGGTAGTTGTTGGTGGCATGACAGTATGAAATAAGTGTTTAGAAGTGTTGTTGGATGTTGAAGGAAAATATCTTTGTGATCCGCACATCAGTGGTTGATCTCTTTTGGTGTTGCATTATGTTTGAGTTGGATATCTAGTCGATAAGGCCTTTTCGCTTACTTTTGTTACGTGCTTGAGGGCTTGTGCCAACATATGAAGGTGTGTTAAGATGTATTTGGGTCCTGACCTATCTTGATTAGAACCACATTGAGTTAATCCAATTGGAAGTATGTTTTTGATCCGACTAGTTATGTGATTCACATTTTATCTACACATTTCCTTGTTGCCAAATTGGGTCAGTGATGTGCACCAACATGTGAATTGTTTGGAATCACATTGAAAGATGTAATAAGGTTTTTATTGGTCCTCTCTATCCCCTCAATAGGACCACATTGATGTTTTATTGCCAACTTGTTGAGATTATTGATTATCTTCTTGGCTAACCTATTTGATGTTTTGAGGTCTTGTGATGGATATAAATACAAGAAAATTTCAAATGCAAGATGGGTGAAGAGTGTGTGGAAGTGTGAATATGGAATGTAATTAAATATCTCACAGAGTCCAAGTGCAAAAGTGTGTGGAAGATAGATTAGATGTGCTTTAATGCTCCAGTCAGCAAAGTGTATTGTTGGCATGTTATATAAATTCTAAACTTTCATGTATCCTACTTTGAGATAGTGAATCTCATGAGGTCCTTGTATCTTTCCCTAGAGTTGTGCACTTCAGTTCAACAAGTCCCTTGTATCTTTCCCTAAGGTTGTGTGCCTTATTATATAAGATTTTTTTAGGATTTAGGTGACATCAACCTTATAAGTCCATTAATTATTTTTTTTCCTAATGTCTTTTGTAAATTACCCATAAGAGGTGAAACTGTTTAACCAATGGTGGTGAAAGAGCTCATGTAAAGAGGAAGTTACTGTTACCATTTGTCTTTTGGGAAAAAGGATAAAATATCTAGGCATCCCATTTGGAATATCCTATTTTTGTAAGGTTATGGAATCTTCCATATGTTATAATAAGAGTATCTATGACATATATGACATTGTCATAAGATGCTATGACAACTATGACAACATTTATGATAGCATTTATGACATATTCCTTCCCTAGGCACCCATGCATGAGAGATGCCTTATGACAGCTATAAGAGCATCTATAAGCTTCTATTTTGGGTAGATTTGGTAGTTGCAAGGAGGTAGGAATGGGTTTTCTATATTATTTTATTGCATTTTTTTTGGTGATACCATGGTGGTATTCATCCCCACATTTCTTTAGGGGTTTCTCCACATAAATCTAGTGTCATGTGTTACGGTTTTCTATTT
>VDFB02035891.1:0-22666 GCA_007258455.2 Sequoia sempervirens | reverse complement strand
TGAGCATTTACGTGCGCCACTTCGGTTGAAAGCATCTCATCCCATCCATAATAAATCGAGCATTCAATCCATCCCATCCATATTAAATCGAGCATTCCATCCATCTCATCCATAATAAATCCATCCATCCATAAACCATTGATCCAATCCATTCGCATCTATCTGCATCCATCATCTTAGTTATCTTGATCTTGATACAATTTTAGGGCACATCTTACGCTTGCTTACGAAAAACATCTTGACATGGGTCATTTTCACCGATCCTATCCTATGCAGCATTATCTGAGCTATGAAGCATTATCCAAATGGGTATTCGTTATCCAAACACCTTATCTTATCGCAATATAATCCTTGGCATACTTTGCGTGCTTACCATATCCATCCATCCATACACTTATCCGAGCATCCATCCATTGCATTCCATACGTTGCTAGACATTGGGGGCAGATATGTACATCTTGCTTCGAGAATAAACCTTGGTCTATATCCTCCAGCTTATGTGGCGATCCAAACAGTGGAAAACATGAAATCAAATTGGTCCACCACTTGTGAGCGAAAAAATCCGAATCACTAGCCCATGGCACATTTTGATGAAAACAGTCCTTATCAAGCTTCATCTTTCATCGAACATCAATCCAAACAATCACTATCAGTCACATCTAATGCATCCTTCAAACGTCACATCAAATCATCCAAACATCTTTTGTTCGAAACCAAGCTTCATCAAACATGATCAATCAAATCCGGTCAAAAAATCATCATCTCGGGCTATCCTTCTGTTGCTTAACACTATCCTTGCATTGTCATGTATCCTCGACAATGTTATCATTATCAATCCTGATCAATCCATCCTTGCATTGTTGTGCATCCTCAACAATGTTATCCTCATCAATCTCGATCAATCAATCCTTGCATTGTTGTGCATCCTCAACAATGTTATCATCATCAAATCATCATCAATCAAATCCTTGCATTGTTGTGCATCCTCAACAATGCTATCATCATCATCAATCCATCGATCTGATCAATCAACCTTAGCTTGGTTTTCGGCAAAATCCCAAACAAAGCACTGATATCATTAGACATCCATATCTAATTCGTCAAAATCATGCGAAAAATCCAAAAACATCCAAAACATATCAAAAATCCAAAAAACACTCAAAAAGCAGAAAACATCAAAAACATTGGAATCCGAACTACGTCGTCTCTGAGCTTAAACGTAGGCAAGGCTCATCTTCGATCAGCCCCCGAGACATCAAAATCCAAAACATTTGAAAAACATCAAAAATTCAAAACATTTGAAAAAACATCAAAATCCAAAACATTCGAAAAACATCAAAATCCAAAAACACGAAAACATCAAACCCAAACATCGTAAAATCCAAAACATAAAACATCAAAAACATCACAAAATCCAAAAAAACCCAAAAACAGCCTCAAAACATTTCAAAACGTCAAAAACATCCAAATATTTGAAAAAATCCATCCGTCTCATCTCGCTTGCATCCGCAATAATCAATCATCCATAATAACTGATCACCATCTTCATCCTTTGGCAACGCAAACAGAAACAATCACAGCAGTCAGCAAAATCAATCTTCAATTTTAAAATCAAAAGCAAACAACAAATCGTTAAAACAAAATCAAAGTCTTGATCATTTTCAAACATGTCAGTCGACCTTATATCAACAGCCTATCAATCAACTTATCAAACCATCATCATCCTATACAAAGCATGTCCTAGGATCCGTTCCGACAATGGGCACTTTTATCAAATCAACCACTTTGGGTAAACAAAACGACGTGTCATTAACATGTCCTAGGATCCGTTCCGACAATGGACATTATCTTTTGGCAATGAGTTTTGGCTCCCATCTTTTGAAACACATCCCTCTGGCTGAAGGTATGAAGAACATTGGCTTGTTTGTGTACTTGATCTTTTCTCTTGGTTTATCTTATTGCTTCATTCCATGGACCTCCTCGGCGATATCCTAATCCAAGGATTTTAGGAGGAGAGTATAGAATGGGGCAACGATCATTATTCTTTGTTTGTCATGGCTTGTTGGACGCTCTTGTAAAATAACTTGGGCTTAATACTTGCTTTGTTAGGTAATGCCTCTAGCAAGGTTTCCGATGTCAAGTGTGAACAAGAATACCTCATCCTATTGTCGAGTCAAAGTCCATCACACTAAGCACAACGCCATCCTGGTCCTTTATACCTTGATGCATAGTACTTAGGTGTGTTATCAAAAATAAAGTAAGTGACCCTTTGAAAATCCCAATCCTTGATAAGCAAATCATCATCATTTATCATCATCATCATCTCTAATAAAGTCTCACCAATCATGGACTTGTTGGATCCTCTTGTCATCATCTCATTTCCACGCTAACATCATGCATCCCATGCATCCATCATGCATCCATCCTGCATCTGCAAACCACCAATATACTGCATACCACATATCATTCATATCATACATCATAGGAAACATCAATCATTTCACATGCATGCATATCATCATCATAATATAGATCTGTTAGTCTAAGCATATCATAAATCATCCGTTGCATAATCACAGCATATCACATCATCCATCTCATCCATCTTACATCATATCATCATTTAAGTTGTTTAGGATAATATAGCTTTGTTATTTTAAGCATCTTAAAATCATCTCATTTGCATCGTCATCCATAACCATCCATTTTGAACCTCTTTATCGCGAGATCGACCCTCAAATCGAATCTTTTCGCTCGATCTCTCGAGGGGGCAATGTACCAGTGTACTTCTTTCCACTGGGGCATCCAAAATCATGAAATTTTTAATTTTACTAGAAGTTTATTCTTTGAACCAACGAACAAGTACATTGCTTCAAAGAGGGGCAAAATGTAGACATGTCAAATTTACATCATGCATAATCATATTCCATCTATCAAATAAATCAGACTTTATTTAAATCAAATCTTAAATCATTTTCCAAAGTCCAAAAAGTCAAATCAGTTAATCAGCATTAAATCAGCATAATCATCATTAAATTAATCTAATCCTAATCTAATATAATCACATCCCACTTGCATTATCTAGACCTAGCCACTTGCACAATAAATCAATTTTATTGATTTATTAAAACATCATTTTCTCTCAACATGACAAGTCAAACAGGGCATTTATTGCTGTTTTTCCTTGTCCCCCTCTCAGCATTTATGGCAAAATTTGAATTCAAAATTTCCCCCTCTTGGGCACTCTTCCCAAATCTTGCACACACATCAACTAATCACATGGTGACAAGTGTCCTTAACTCATTAGCAGAATATTTGATCCCACATTGGTCCATCTTCAACACTTGGCATTTTGAAAATCTTTAAATAGAGGCTTCAACATTGAGCAAATCCTCCACAATCTTGCAAGGTCACTCTCTTCAGTTGAGATTAGATCTTGTCCATCATCTCCATCATCCATTTGCATTTTCATCTTAAGCTTTGGTCAAGGATTGGGAAAGGGTCACTAGCACATGTGACACCAATCCAATATGGGATAGGTTTAATGTCATGTTTTTGTATGCTTTTATTTGGCTTCCCTTGTTTTATTTATAGCATGATTAACATGACTTATTATTCCATATGGATGTTGAAATGTTGTTGTATTTTGAACTAACCATATTGCAGATTTTAGCATCCACACCATGAAGTTGAGATTTTTCAGTGAAGCCTCTGCCATAAGTCAATTATTAAACTATGAACAAGAGCAAGTTTGCATTTTTAACAATCAACTACGCATTCTAACAAATTGTTTGTGCCAGTTCCAATGAACATACATCACAGTGATAAACTTGTTTGATGGTAATTGGCATTGCTTTGCGTCCCTCTCTGTAATCCAGTATTAAAATCCAAGTACAAGTATGCATCAATGAATAACCTGATCTCTTGTGTAAGGCATTCACACTGGAAAATGTTTCAAAGCATGAAGATTCAAAAATCTGTAGAACTGTCTATAATAAGAAACCATCTCTACTCTACAGACATATGTCCCATGGCACTCATTTCTCTTCGTTCTTCTCTTCTTTGGCTAAATTGCTGATACCTTATTTATAGCCTTCCATTCTTTCTGCTATATCTTCTTTATAGCCTTCGATGAAATTCTTTAGGGCATCTTTATAGGCTGAGGCCCTGGTCATGTAAACTCGTTGTAGGACAGGACGCAGTGTCTCCATACCACCTCTTGCTGCCACAGCTGTTTAGTCACCAATAAAGAAAACAAACTAACAAATAAAACATTATTTATAATCTTGTAAAAATCAGGTAGATGCATGTTCTATCACATGTTTGTATTTAAGTTAGTATTTCGAATATTTGATTGAATAGATAGAAAGAATAAAAATATAAATACTTAAAAAAAACAAACTGCTCTATTGAGATATCTCTAGGCAATTATTTAGATATATTATTGAATAAGATAACTAAACTACTTTAGAAATTCAGTTACAAAATTTATTTTTGGTTGTGTGAAGAGCAAAAAGAATCTGCAAAGGAAGTGGCATCATTCATAGCTGCTCAGCATCGAATTGTCAGTGCAGCTATCAGACTGCACATTTGACCGTATTTATTAATATTGAAAATCAGAATAAATGTGTTTTTTATTTTCAATTAATTAATAAATACAGTCACAGTCAAATGTGAACCCTGATGACTAGGTGGATGCTGATGACTGGGTAGACGTTGCCGCTCAGCATCATTTTTGTCAAGCGCAACAATGTTCGTCTATGGTTTCTCACTGATTGCTGATTTCCACTTTGACGAGTTGTGTCACTAATTTGTAGGTGAATATGTAACTTCGTCTTCTGCCTTAAGCTTGGACCATGCTCGGTATTTGATGATGATGATGAAGCGTCGCTTGCCTTTATATGGAATGCTCTAAATAGGTTATTTCTATTTGGTTTTATTTAATGCAGTGTTGTGGTTTACGACAAAAAAGTACGAGGAAAATGAAGAGGAGCGCATGATTAATTATCGACAATACCTTGAACCTAGATACAAACGGCAGTATACATACGTTTTAGAATTTGCTTCTTCCTACAATAACTTCGGTTAGGCACAAAATCATCAATGATAACAATTCCGAAAAGTCGTATTATAGAACATAAATGTAGAGTATTTGGAAAAGTGCAAAATATTACACGATAAAAGTATAAAGATATCCACAAAAGGCTGCAACTGATCGTCAGCCATGGGTGTAGGTGAGATCTTTCCAAGTCCTATACGGAACCACGTTCTCCAGAAATATACTGGATTGGTGGTTAAGCTATTCGTTATGAAAAACTATGTGCTCGATCTTTATCAAACCAGTTTATTAAATGTCTCGAGTTCTCTACACGAACAAATCAGTCTGTTTTATGAAAGTCCTCTCTTTCTTCTCTGCACCGCCAAATTAGTCTAGTTTATTAAAATAGACGTGCTCGATCTTGATGGAGAGAACGCCGTCTCGCATTATGGAAGAAGAAAGAAAAGAGCAGCTTCATGTGCTTATGTTTCCCTGGCTCGCACACGGCCACATCGGGCCTTTCTTCCAGCTCTCCAAAAGGCTTGCTAATTATGGACTGAAAGTAACCTTCCTCTCCACCCCGCGCAATATTGCAAAACTTAGGCCGTTATTGTTAGACGAGAGTTGGAAGATCGATCTGGTGGAATTGCCGTTGCCGTCGGTGGAGGGGCTGCCAGCAGGCGCAGAGAGCACAGCCGACGTCCCCAACGAAATGGAAGGAGTCTTAAAGAAGGTGCTGGACGGCCTTGAGCAGCCGTTTGAAGATCTCTTACACCGGCTATTACCTGATTTTGTCGTCCACGACTTTTCACAGTACTGGGCTGCAACTGTTGCTGCCAAGTTTGGTATTCCGGCAATTTTCTTTCTCATTTTTACCGCTGCAATGTCTAGTTACTCGCTGCATCCCAGCAGAGACAAGGAAGAAGAAACCACCTTGGAGGACTTGACCATGCCTCCACCAGATTTCCCATCTACTCAAGTTCTTTGGCGGCCCTTCGAAGCTCGGTATGTTGTCGGTGCTTTCAATCACAGCAACGAACAGATCTCAGTTATTCAACGAGCCTTTAAATCAGTCTATGGATGTTCCTTTATTATCATCAGATCGTGCCTAGAAATGGAAGGCAAGTTAATACAATATTTCGAGAGAGCCATCGGCGAGGCGGTGGTTCCTGTCGGTCCCCTGGCCCCCGATCTTCCACAGAAAAGGCTTTCGGAGCAGGAATCGTTCTGTCTAAGATGGTTGGACAAGCAGCCGGCATCGTCTGTTGTGTATGTATCGTTTGGAAGTGAATGCTTCCTATCCAAAGAGCAAACCTGTGCGCTGGCACTTGGCTTGGAGGCGACGGGCCTGCCGTTTTTGTGGGTGCTGCGATTCCCTCGATTCGCCAAGGAGGGATGCAGCGCGTCGGCCTTTTTACCGAAGGGCTTTCGGTCTCGAACGCAACACCGTGGGCTTGTTTACAGCGAGTGGGTGCCGCAGCTACAGATTCTTGCGCATTCGTCGGTAGGCGTGTTTCTTAGCCACTCGGGCTGGAGCTCTGTGGTGGAGGCAGTGAAGTTTGGAGTGAAACTTGTACTTCTGCCGATGAATGTGGACCAGGGTATTAACGCCAGGCTTGTGGGAGGCGAACTAAAGCTGGGTTTGGAAGTCGAAAGACAAGAGGATGGCAGTTTCACCGAGGATTACATTCGAACGGCCGTGCTCAAAGTGGTGAAGGAAGACAGCGAGGAGGGAAGAACTGTGAAATCGAGAATAAGTGAAATGAGAGAGAGCATATTTGGCGACAGCGGATGCGAAGAAAAATACATCAACCAGTTTATCAAACGCCTGGAACTCTCTAAATCACCATATCAGTCTGTTTTATGAAAGTAGCGTCTTTGTTCTCATTGCTTCCATTTTAATGAGTGCTTGTCGAAGGCATGTCTGTAGTTCTAGAAGGGGACTCGATTTATTTTCATAGAATACTTATTTTCAGAGTCTAATTTATAATTATTTTTATTATTAAAAAATTAATGTACTTTTGAATTTCTACATGTTTTGGCTCTTTCATAATCATTACTTTATTATTAGTTCCTGCGGGGAACTATAGAGAAGCCTTCAATTGTTAAACAGTGATTAAACTTTCCTCTGACAGCCAATGACAATTCAGTTTTCCCCAAATTTCTTATGCAGTTCTTAATCTCGAATGTAAATATGCTCGAAAGTTAACATACTCTGAGATTTGTTTGCCTCTTTTTGGTTTCTATTTACGGCTGTAGACTGCTGGCAAGTGCGGTGCAGCTACCAACGCAAGAGACCGCACAAACACAAAGGAGGCTCCTGCAAATTGTCATGTGTTTGAAACAGCTGGCAATCAGGGTTTTATTTCCCTGTTTGCAGTGTTCGCATGCAAGAGGAGGCGATGGGAATTATTTCTCTTCAAAAGAGCTAAAAGCTGGATATCTGATTTTGCAGCTTCTTAGAGCCTATGGGGCAGCTGCAGATGGGCAACATGCAAAGATATGGCAATGGCACATGTAGAGGCTAATTTGCTGGGGGGTTGTTTATGCTTTCACATTTTGCATTCATGCATATCAGGGAAATTGCATTTCAATTTTGAACCCGTGTTTTGACATTTCATTCTTTCGACGGTCAGTGTTTGGGTTCTCCACTGTTTGCTCGAAGGTAAGTATCCACCCATGCCTCTTTCCTGCCATTGGTATTCTATGTGGGCTGTGTTTTGATAGTTATTCTGCCGAACATTTTACCAGAGCACTGGTATTAATTAGAGAAATATAATGTGCACGGAATAAACCCTAAGCGCAAATAACAATTTTACTTGTTTTGATGCTTTCGTACGGTGCATTCTAAGAAAGAAATTAATTCCGAATAATCTTAATCATCAAATACAAGTACTTGGATTTTTATGGCACCGTGTTTAACTTTTGATAGGATTTTAATTCGAGTAAGGAAAAATGGAGGCCATATATGCACTTTTGAACCTAAGCAATTACACTAATATTCCAAGAAGATAAAGCTATGGAGAACTTCTGACATAGGCAGATTGTGAAGATAAAAATATTTCCCCGGCAAAGTTAACAAATTTAGAACATAGTACATTTGTCTCGTGTCTGTATCAAAATGTATAGCAAACACATGAAGTTGTTTATGAATTTGGACAAATACCCAACAGAATTCAGCTCACATATGATCTGGCTGTGAATATAGAGCAAAGCTTCAACATATATTCAGCTCACATATAATCTGGCTGTGAATATAAAGCAAAGCTTCAACATTGGTAGATGAACATCACTCCAAGAAATACTTAAACTTCCAGGGCTTTCTTGAAGCACCGGAAAATATAAACATAACTTCCAGGGCTTTCTTGAAGCACTTAAAACTATAAAAATAAAAGAATGTTAGTTACAGTTAATATGGTTGTTTGGGTTTAAAGTCTTGTTATTGCTTATATTTTATCTTGATGTATAAGATTTCTGCAACCTTTCAAAATCCTCTAACAGTTCATAATTTTATCCAAAAATAATTATAACATGATTATTCCAACTGGGTGCCCTTTTGACTGGTTGGTTGCTATTCAAAAGCATAATTTTTGAGTGCAGATTTTTTATTCAAACATAAGTGATCAGAATTCAGAAACATAATATATTGGTTCTGACATTGATTCAATAAGTCAGCAATTAGCATTTACATGAAGACAATGAATTTGTTTCAATGTCTTTTTTTTGGGCTGCCCATGCAGTAGCAACTGAGGAAAAAATAAGGATAGCACTAGCAACCCACATAGTGTCCCAATTCTAATTCTTTATACAGTTTTAAGCTGCATTAGAAATGGCTAGCTTAATGGTGTACACTTTTAAGAGCTCTAAGGCTTTCCAGCCGTGAAATAATAAAACACGTACAAATAGATCAGGCATCCATCAAACACACAATGCATAATATACCTAAATATTACTGTTTTATTTGTTTATTTTTTTTTTTAATTACACAAGATTAATATGTTTCTTTCTATAATATACTATAACTGGTAACTTTCGTACACTGTGAGCTTTACAACTCACACTGGTCCAATCACGAACTTAATCTAACTAGTTACATATTTGATTTTAAACCTCTAATCCTGTAGATGCAATGCCTCCATTTTATTCTTGGCGAAAAATTGTGCCATAGCCGAGAAGAGTATGAAGTAGCCATGTAGTAGCACTCTATCTATTGGAAATTGGATTTGGGCCGCTGGGAACCTCATGTTTACTAGCATTGTACTGTCCTGGACGACCAGAGGCATTCCTTGGCACATTGAACTGGTGATAAGAGCTCAGACTACAATCATCTTTACCAAAGCATGTAGATGTATATATAACGTGTATCTGTTTTTTTAATGGACTTCTTAATTTGAGTTCTTGCTTTATGGATGTTTAGCTATGTTATTGGGTCATGTAGTATAGGTACCAGTACTTGACAAATGCAATCCTGATCTTGGTTTTGAGCCGGGACGGCTTGGGTTTTGCCCAGGCTCCACACCCTGAAGGATCCACAGGGTACCCAGAGTGCCTGGGGTGGACCTTGGGCAAACTCAAGCAGAAATATTTTGCTCATATCAGAACAGTACTGTGGACACTGAATATACTGGAATGGATCCCATCTAACGCGTTCAGATTCATCATGCATTATGCCTATTTTCTTAAGTTTAGTTTTTAATAAATTAACAAATATATCAATGATTAACGTACCAAAGATAACAATGTCAATGCAGTCAACACCATATACACCAATTCTGAATACATAAAGGAATTTACACTACAAACATTGGTAATGTTGTATAAACTGATGTTCCCTTAATTTGATAAATTCCCACCTTGGCATGAAACTTGTAGAGGTTTATAAATTATTTTGTAATGTCCCCAATTAGGGTTTTTAAAATATTCTGATTTAAATTCTCCGCTTCTTCTGAATTTTGAAAACTAAAATCAAATACAACAGTGGAAAGGTTGTGAATATATTTGGAATTAATTTTTAAACACTTTAGAAGATAGAAAAGTAGTATTTCTGATGACCAAATACATTCACCGATATGCAGATCTAAATTTATTTGTAAAACTCTGAATTATTTGGCCCTATACTTTATTGGAATGGCATGTAAATGACTGGTACAACTACTTTATGGTTGCTGCAGACCTCCACAAAGCAATTTTTTTTTTATATCCTCATACTATTGGTGTATGCATTTCTGACCCTTCAATAAAATTGGTAAGGCTTGTATGAGCGTGTTGTTTGAATATCTGATTATGCCACATGCAAACTTATTTTGTGGAAAGGGTTTTACATTAGATACATGCCCCGCTCTCATTTTCATCATTATATCTATACCTGCAAATGAGCTTGAAGAAAGACATATCACTGTAAAGTTTTTGGTTAGCGAGTGTTTAAAAATTTAGAAACTGGATTTAAGTTCAATGTGTATTTTTAAGCTCTTTATTTTGGTTGTTCCCACAGATTTGCATGATGATAAATATTTCTTTTCTGTCCACCCTCATGCATTTCCAATAACTATTGCTGAAGTAAGTGGTTTTTATCTCACTGATTTGAAGGAATTTTACAGTTCATAGGGAGGCTCAAAGTGCAAAGGTCACTTGAGACTAATAACTCATTAAGATTTTCTAAATGACCTGCATAGTTGTTTTTGATTCAACATTTTGAAATATTCTGAGATTCTAAATGCATTGCTTCTCTCTTAAAAATCAAGACCAGACGTTATGGCCATGGAGAAAGAAGAAAACAGTTTTTCTACCCACAAGTCTGCACACAAAATTGACAATGGTATGCAAATTTTTCCCATTCATTTCTATTCACATTTCACTAAGTTGCCTTGTGAGTTTTGGTTTATATAATCACGGGTCTCAACTGTGTACTTGCTGCTTGCAAATTTGTATATTAAAGATAGCCAGTGCTTTATCAGATACAGAGATTTAGTTGCTCATGTATGTATTTGATTATCTATTTTGAATTAAACATGCAATAATAAAAAAATCAAATTAAAAGTTTGAGTGTAGTGCATATCACATGGGTGCTGAGCAGAACAGTCTTTACTTAATGTCTCAGCTTTTTGCAGTGGGACAGAGAAATTATTTAGTTACTGTACCAGCTTCTCTCGTGAAGACAGTTTTCAATCTCATTAATAGGGATATAGGTAGGTAGTTTTCAAGAATTCAAACTCTGTTCCCAAAACTAAAGCGAGAACATTCGTATGGTGACGTTTTGTTACAGCTTTGTGGAACGGTGGAGCAACTTTTATTTAGGCAGATTATGCCCTACATTTTTAGGAAGATTTTCCACATACTCCCAAATAACGAACACTAGCAACACTATTCTCTATACTTGTTATTGGAATTTTATGAAACTAGGTATACGTACACTTATTTAGATGCTATTGTGATTAGCTCCAGCAAGGTAATGTATTCATGTTACTCAAAGGGGAAAAAGTACAGAGTTAGAAGGTCTAAAGTGTATATCAAGATTTAAAGAAATTTTCATTTAGTTATTAGATTCATACATTGACAACATACCCTTTTACATAATACTGAAAATTAAAACTAATTTCATTGTTCTTCCATCGTATATATTCAAATTTGTTTATTTTGAGAAACAATAATTCATTGTTTTTCTACAAGAAATTTGTAATTTATTTTGTGTTTTATATTAAATAATATTCAAATTACAAGTTTTCTTATACATGTTTTTAACATGTTCTTTATATACAACATAGATAATTATCTAAACAAAGAAAATAAAAGAAAATTTTCATTCGCAAAGAATCTTCAATGAGGAAGAATACTTTCCACCCAAACTTAAATGGCTTGTCAAGCCATGAATACTTTTACCATTTTCCCCAAGCGAAAAGAATCAACAAGACCTCCAAAGAAATATTTACATAGATGTGAAGCACAAATAAACAAGCTCTTTCACACACACAAAATGACAATAATCCATCAAATAAACAAGCTTTGTCTCAACACAACAAGAACAACCATCAAGATATTATTCCCTAAGGCATCATGAAGAAGCAAGCAACATCACCCACTAGATTTTACACTCCCTTAAGAGGATTCTATATAAATGAAAATATGCATCGATTAACAAGGATATTTAAGACAAAGAAAACCTACCTTCCAAACATACAAAGAAGCCATAGAATTATGATTGAGACCTTTTCTTCTTCAACTTTTTTTTTTCTTCCTTAAATAAAAATATGCAACAATTAAAAAAATATTTCAAACAAAGAAAGTTTACCTTCCATAAATACAAAGCAACCATGGAATGATGATTAATACCTCTTCTTCTTCAAATTTTTTTCTCCCTTCACTTGACAATGCATTTCTAGAACCATTCCAACTTGAGAATAAATATTATCCCCCTCCAAAATCTTAAAATATATTCCTCAAAAATAAATATTAAGCAAAATTCTAACCTCCTCTTTAGGTAGCTTAACCCTAAGCACTTCGGTTGGGGTCTAAAATGTCTTAATTTAATCAAAATTTTCTTATTTTACACCTTAGAAAAATATTTTGCAAATTTATAAATAAGCTATGCTTCTATCCCCATTTAAGACATCAATAAAACAACCTAACATCTTCATCATAGAAGTAAAACAAAAACAAACATTAGACACCCAATTTATTTGGCTCAAAATAGAATATTATGTTTATTTCAATGTTTACATGATAAAACACATTGCTTTACAAGGTGAAGTGGGGAAAATTAGGGTCTTTGTAATTCTCTTGTCCTCCCATTGACCATTTATATACCTGGACACTTTTTCCATTCTCAATGCTCCATGATATATAAATAATCAAAATGGGATATTCATAATCACATTTTCAACTCGATTTAATAATTAAATTTACAGATCTCAAACATGCTTTGGTGTGCATTATTTGAGTAATCAAAACTTAATCTTCAAGATTAGAATGCACAAATCTTGTCATTAAACATTAGAAAATTTACTATTTTAATTCTTAAAATTAGTAAAACATAATTATTTGAATTCAAGTTATCTCAATAACAACAATTTCATTCAAAAGTCATTCAAATGTTTACATCAACACTCACCTTCATCATTCAAAAGTTATTCAAATGTTTAGACCAATACTCATTGTCATTATTTCCACTTTTACATCCAAAAAGAGAAAAAATATATAGATCAACATATCACCAAGACCCAAGAATGATGGATTGCTCACTCTCCCACCCAAGCACTTTTTTGAATGTTGATTTCAAATGACTCTCCTGTAGCTCCCCTACCTCATGCTCTCTCTACATTGCAACATGTCTCACCATAGTGCGAACTGGTTGTAGATTTGTCTCAGCTTGCAGTTGTGGATTCAGTTGTACCTCCTACTACGGGTTTAGCTGTGGGCTCTCCTACAGTTCCCTTTGGGGCTGCTAAGATTTTTGTTAATGTTGTGAGATCAAATGTTGTAGGGGTGAGCTTTGTGCAGCTATTGAAGTGTTCCTCTATTGTACTCCTATTGTCTCCTTCGAGCATGAGGTTTTTGAGAGCATTGATCATTTCTCCAAAATGGGATTAATTTGTAGATTTTTTCTTCTATGGCCTTCTCTCTTGGATCTGAATATTTGGATAATGAAGCAATGGAAACCCTTGGTGGGAGGTAGGATTGAGATTTATCCTTCTATCAAATGTTTTTTCATTGTGTGCTTTTCTTCTTTTGAGGATAGGCAAGCTATTTTAGATCAGGGTTTGTGGTTTTGGGATTCTCATCCCCTATCCTTAAGGCCTTGGGTTCCTTCCTCCAATCCCTTGAAGGAGCCCATTGATATTATACCTGTTTGGGTGAGATTGCCTTATCTCCCCTTATAGTTTTGGCACTCCTCTACTCTTCAGGGTATAGGTAATGCTCTTGGTAGATTTCTAAAAGTGGATTGGGCTTCCTTGAATTATACAAACCTTCTATGCTTATATTTTGGTGGAGGTTGATTTGTATCAAGCAATTCTTGGAGAGGTTGTGCTCCAAGTGAATAACTAATCTTTGTCTTAGCTCATGGATTACGAAGGTATCCCATTTTGCTACAGACTCTATTTTGCTACTAGAGAATTGGCTCATTACTACTCTCATAGCTCTCAACCCACTTTTTCTTCTACTTAGTGGAAGAATTCCCTCAAGGACCATCTAAATGTGTACCCGAATGATTCCTCTTCTTCTGATAGTGAGGATTTTGAACCTCCTTTTATTCCTACTCAGAAGAAAATGACTATTATTAGAAAATGACTATTATTGATAATGTTACCACTCCTATGGAAACTGCTACTTAGATTTTAGACAAAGTTTTTCTTACTGTTGTGCATGTTGTCTCCTCTAAGGCCCTTCTTTCTCCCATTCTATATAATGTAGTCTCCTCCATTGTTCTGACTGCTCCTATTTCGGGTTTGGTTGTTCCACCAAATTTTCTTATTACTCCACCTATTTTCTTTTCTAAAGGGGCTTCTCCCCCTTCTTGTTGAAAAGATTCAAAACTTGTTTTTGCTTCTTCTTGGATTGAGCTACAATGTAGGAAGAGACATACTCCTAAGATGAACTCTATCTTGATTGATAAGCCTTTGGGGGAAAATTATTGGATTAAGTTTAGGTGCTTGAACTATTTTGTTGGTGGTTTGTGGGTAGGGTTTTGGTCTGTTCTGCTAGCTACTTTGTTGTTGTTGGACTGTTGTCCTATTTACAACTCTGTGAGTAGCCTATAGGCCTGTTCTATTGAATTGAAAGCTTGTTCTATTTTTCTTTTTCTTTTTTGGTTTATTTTGCTAGTTGTGAAGCCTATTTCACATTGTTGTATGGGTCAACACCCTTTAAATCTGCTTTCTTAATAAAAAAATTATTCGAATTCAACCTATCTCAATAACAACAATTTAATGCAAAATTAATTCAAATATTTTTCTCTATACCCACCTTCATCATTTCCACTTTTACTTCCAAAAAGAGAAAAAATATATAGAATTAAAATTGTATGTGATCAATAACTTTGATGGCTTATCCAAAAGTATCCCGGGTCAAGAAAGTGGGGGTGGGGTCTTTAGAGATAATAATGGGAAAATGATTTTGGCTTATGTAGTGAATATTTGGGTTCACTCCTCCAACTTTGTGGAGGCGACAGTGATGTTTTATGGTATTCAAATTAACATAAATGTTGGCTTTTCACACCCTGCCATTCCAAAAACACCATTATTTTGTTGACTGGGATGGCTAAACCCTGGTGGTCCCTTTGTGACCTCATCCTATCATCTTCCAATCTCATGATTACTCTTGGGAATATTAGGTCTACTCACATGCATAAAAATGGAAACAAAGTGGTGGATGCACTAGCTAACCTTAAGACTTTTACTCAGAATTTGGCTATCTAGGATAATATTTCTCATATGGATCCCCAAGCGTGTGTGACTTAATTCCTAATGATGTCAAAGTACTACAAAAATGAGATTGAGATGGATCTCTTGTTAGCCACCTTCTTTATTTTCCATGATTTTCAATTATGGCAACTCACCTTCCCTGGGCAGTCTTTTCATAAGTCTTTCCATTCCTGCCTTAGGTATTCTTCTCAAATTTTCTACATAACTCTTTCTCTTTCTCTATTGTCTATGAATTTTTTCATGGGGGGAAAGTTGGTCTAGGATGAATCTGCCTCATGTGAGATGTGGAAGAAAGATAGGGAGGTTTGAACTACTATCTAGTGAGGTAAATTTTCCTCATATGTGAAGGATATGAAGGGGCATGACCCCAAGTTCCCTATCGAGTTTGTCAACTCTTGAAATTGGGGCACCATTACCATTCACGAGTTATCCTTCCTTGTGAACGTTGAGTTGATTACTAAGGTGATGGGGCTTTTGTTGGACAATTCTTGCATCCCTTGAAAGTTTAAGAGGTACTACTTGAAATATATAGAGAGGTTTTCAAAGGATGGAAAAAAGGTTAACAAACTACAAAATGGTTTCAAAAGGGCAAACCTCCCTAGGGTGCAGAGTCAAATTATGGAGGTTCTTATGAGGTATGTCACATTACAGGGTCATTTTTGTTGTTTTCATGCCCATCTCTTTCCCTTGCTAAACAATTTCTGCTATAATGTCAAGATGAACTTTGCTTTCTATATTTTCTCTTCTCTTGAGTAGTCCATTAAGAATGTCTATAGTAAAAGTAAAAATCTCCCCATTCACCAAGGTTTAATTTTATTCCTTTTTCATTATCAAGCCACTATTTTCCCCTCCCCAACCACTTTCAAGAGGAACAAATTGTTCATTCACAATTTTCTTTTGACCCTTGTAAGGGCCCCATTTCCACTTTTTCTCCAAATGAAACCTTACCCACCACTCGTAGAATCACCAAGGGTCGAGAAAAATTCCTTTTCAATGAGAAAACCCCTCCCGATCTCATTAAAAGTGTCTCTTTCCTTGAACCCAACCCCATTTCTACCTCTAGCTCTGATAATTAATCTAACTCAAATAATGATTCCTAGAATCCTACTCCTGGAAACTCTGTCATGTACTCCCCTATCATTAACCCTTATAGCCCCCATAAATCCCCTAAAATATGCATTAATCTAGAAGGGACCTCTACTAAACCCAATTTTGGTAATGAGATTTGTGCCTCTTGTGTTCCCCTTCGACATAAAATGAATGATATTTCAGCGACTATCAACATACAAAATGACATTCTAAAGTGGCTTCTAGGTCAACTTATGACTATGAAGGAAAAAATCTAGCTACTGGAAAAATGGTGCTCAACCAGTAGGCTCCATGGCTAGGTGAGATCGAGGATGGTGGAAATTGGGATATTCTTTCCTCCGTCACCAAATATTTTGACATATTTTCTAGTTGGGACAAGGAGGTGGAGGAGCTCAGAGCCCCGATGGTTACAAAGGAGGACAAAATGAAATTGTAGGAGGAAATTACAACTATTCATAGCAACCAAGAAAAAAAATGTAATGTCTCCAAGAGATTATTGATTACAACAAGGAGAATATCAATAATACCATCATTACCATCTAATTATTTCATCAAGAACTCAAGAACACTAATGGAAAAAGGGTGGTTGAGGGTGGCCTTAATGATAGTTATGCGTAGAAAAAAGGAAAGATGGTGGGCAGTTCAGCTTAGGCCACTACCGAGGAGACCCGACATATTTAGAAGGGAACCCTATCATTCGATGAGAAACTCCACTTCTTAGTTAAGGAGTGGCATGAAATAAGTGGTATCAAGCTTCGGGTCTAGACTAGTAGTAGTTTCAATCCCCTACTGGTTTGTGTTCTATGTGCTATTTTCTTTTCATTTGTTGGTCGATTAGTTGTTGTTTCTTTCTTTTACTTTTTGGATGCTTCACTTCTTGTGAGCCCCTTTTTTGGCCTCTATACCGATTTTGTAATGGGTAAGAGCCCTTCCCATTTTAATCTAACCAAAACATTGTATGTGATCAAAATTATTTGTACTAACTATAGTGACCGAAATTTTTTCCTTTTTCCTTGCTTGCTTACATAATTGACATTAAAATTGAACAAATGGTGTCTTGGACTAGTGTTGTAATGTCTTGTAAACATTCACACTATTTTATGACCTTTATTTAGCTAAATATTGCTTTAATTGGTCCTTTGCAAGGGTGTTGTGAAGTGTTGTAACACACTTTCACACTTTTCTAGGACTTATTGCTTAATTAAGCCTTATGGTCCCCTTTCTAAATAAAATAAGCATAATTTGTACCTTGTTTAAGTGTTGTAAAAAGTTTTAAAGAACTTTCACACTTATCTAGGTAGTATTAATTCATTAAGGTTAAGTGGAGATATTAACCCTCCTTTTAGGCCTTAATTTTGACACCTCTCAAGGATCCTTCCCGACAATCATAAATTAAATATCAAATTATTTCATTGGGAAAAATTTGGTCTTGGTAAGTTGAGACAAGATGCATTTTCCCTTGATGGCGAATGGGTCCTCTCTTAATAGGACCCCCACTTTTCAGTTGTTCTGGAATTGGTTTTTTGCATTCTTTCAACTCCCAGAAGCTCGGTCCCAAAAACTTAGCCAGGACTCATTCACCTTTGGTGGTGAATGGGTCCTCCCCTAATGAGACCCTTATTTTTGAATTTCATTCTAACAGGAATTTAATTGTCTTTCTTTCCAGAGCTAGTGTCGTCCTTAGTTCTTTGAATTTTGGGGTTAATCTCCTAATTTAGTATAAATAAGGGGTTAATTCACTTTTTTTCTCCTAACAAGATCTAAGAAAGTTTATGAATCACTCCTAAGCATCCAAGAATTCAAGTGATCAAGCATTAGAGAATTTATAAGAAATTTCAAGGTAGATTTAAAGTCATTATTGTAACAATTCAAAGATCATATCATCATGGCAAGGTTCTAATTACACCATTTCATGTTCATGTTTCATTATCTTATTTCATCATTTGGTTTAATTATGTACAAGGGGTTTGATTGAGGTAAACCCCCATTCACTAACAAATCAACAAGTTTTCTATCCTTGAGGGTGTGATTGCAGATTTACAGGTTGAAGAGCAAGATTATCAATGTTGTCAAAGTTGCAAAGTTGTCATTCAAGGTGCAAGATCATGGAAAGAGCTCTACAAAACTGAATATTGACTTCCAAAACTTGATAACAGGGATTTCAAGAGTGTAGACATCAAGGTATAGGATCTTGATATTAGTTTGTTGAAATCCTAAAAGGACCCATTCGCCCTTGAAGGAAAATGAGTCCTCCATAGGTACATAGCTTTTTACACTCTAAAGTCATTCCTCATAGTTGCTATAAAAATTAGGGTCATTTTCTTATTGTTATTTTCATCTTATTTTACATATTTGAAGTGATATTGCCTTGGAAAACAAGTGATCTATCTCACATTTGGGATAGTTTTTATATTTTCCACCATTTCATTTTTGGTGAACTCGACTTATTCAACATTTCACTATTTTGCATTTTGGAGTCTTTCATTGGATTTCAAGTTAAAATCTTTCATTCATTGCATTTAGATTTGCATTGAACTAGGGTCTCTTCTTTTGCATTTAAATCTTGCATATCATATAGAGTTTAGATTTGCATTGTTTTGCACTTCTGAAATTTGAAAATTACAAAAACAAACCAGTCATTTTGCATCTCATTTAGATTTCATTTAGTTCAATTTGAAAATAAAAACAAAATTGAATTTCAATCTAGGTTTTACATTTCATCTTTCTATTACATTTTTGCATTAAAATTCTAGAAAATTTGAAGTTGTATTTCACTGTCTACAACCTAAAACTAAAAGATATATCTAAAAGCTTGCAAACCATTAAAAAATAGTTTAAAAATACATTACTAGGACCAATTCACCCTTATTGACCTAAATAAGCCCCCGATCAGGTCTAACCTGAAGCTTCTAGCACCTAAAAAGACATTAAAATTCAATTTGAAATCCACATAAAACTCCAATAAAAACCTAACTAGGAGCCATTCGCCCTTACTAGTGAATGAGTCCTTGTTAGCTATAGATATGAAATTTTAGGACATTAAAATCTAAGTTTCTAGCTTCTATTTGGTACATTCATCTTGTTGTTCTGTTTCTAGATTTGTTGTTTCATCAATTTGTTTGCATTTAGTTTAATTTGTTTCATTTTAGTGCATTGTAAAAATTCAAAATTGCATCAAACATTTCATTTTCAGCTTATTACATTGTTTAATCAGTAATTTTCATTCCTTAGAATCTAAAAATTGTATTTGATTCTAGGATATTGCATTCCCATTCTAGGGTTTGCACACTAGGTTTGTAAAACTTGCATGAGCTTTACAACTTGGTGTCCTATTCACAATACTATTATAAGACATAGAACTTTTGAGGCTTATGTTATCCGGTGATCTCTCACTTGTCATGGATCTTGGGTGCTCTAACTCTCTTTCTGATAGTGTTGAGAATCAACCCTCCATGGCTCACAATTTTCATACCTCATTTCCCATAACTTCACCTTCTATAATCAATGTGCATGATATCATTGACAAGCTAGATGAACAACTAGAGAACTTACAAGCCTATATCCTTAGTGAATTCTTTGACATTAGCTTGGTCCATATCATACAAAATCTAAGGAAACTGCTTAAAACAAGAAAAGAAACACAAATCATCTTTAGCCTTAATTACTTCCTTCAGGAGTACTTGAACAAAAAAGACAATACCAACCTACATGCCACAACCAATCCTCCTACTGAAACTAAGAACAAAGTTAACATGGACCATGATCATATGCAATTACCTCCCCCAAATGAAGTGATAACAT
This sequence comes from Sequoia sempervirens, assembly GCA_007258455.2. Classification (NCBI taxonomy): domain Eukaryota; kingdom Viridiplantae; phylum Streptophyta; class Pinopsida; order Cupressales; family Cupressaceae; genus Sequoia; species Sequoia sempervirens. Next base: position 2,323 of record VDFB02035891.1, on the reverse strand, counting down.
TTATTGAAGCTAAACCTCGTAAGGTCTTGACTAAACAATCTCTTGAAATTTCTTTCTCACAAAATGACATACCTAAATGTGCACTTGATGGTCCTTTTTACATAGTTGGCTGAATCAACAATAAGCCCACTAATGGGATATTGATTGATCCCATATGTGGAGAGAATGTGATCATAGAAGAATTCTTATATATGCATGAACTATTTCAAGATACATATGACAATTCAAAAGCATGGATCAACACACATAACAAATTTTCTTTCCCTATGATAGGCTCAATAGATCTTCCTATAAAAGTGGGACTAAAAAAATTAACAGTCTCATTCTCCATCATTCCACAATCAGACCAATTTTGTGTGAAGCTAGGCTATCCATGGCTTCAATCCATGAATATCATCCCTTCGATTGTGCATAAATGTCTAAAGTTTCCATTTGGAAATAACATCTTCACTGTGCATCATAGCCTATTTAATCTTGCCCCAACAAAAGGGAATTTTTCACTACATTACTTTTGGTTTGACCCTATGGAACCTATCAAGCCTTGTGGAACCTATCAAGCCTTGTGAAGATTTATTTTTCTTATCATATCAAAAATTCAAGGCCAAGAAAATAGCAAAACTATCCCTTCGAAATATGCCTCAACCTATGACCGAACCAACCATCCTTGATGCTCGACAATGATTGAACCAAAAACACTTTCGAATATACATGAACAATCTATAGAACAACCTCCTACAATTTCCCACAAGAGACCACGAGATAGTACAAACAATCCCCTTGTCCTTCCTACAGTCAAATAGGCTTACAAAGTCTAGGAGAAAGAAATTGAGCTCAACCTATTGTTGTTCCCTCTAGTACTCCTAAGGAATAGAAGGAACCTTTGATTGAAAAACCCACTCTTACACAAATTTTTTTTGACAATAAACTGAAAAGAAATTGAAGTGCTAGGGAGTGTAGACGTAGACGTGCTATTTCTCATACATTACAAACTCAAGAAAACAACAATAACATAGAAAATAAAAAACAAAACCTACCTGAAGCAATGCATGATGATTCTCAACCCTTGCCGCAACATAAAAAATAACATTGTATGGACATTGTTATTTGATCTCCTACTATGATTGACTTAGATGATGAAATTGACCTTGCAAAAATTGATGAAAAAGTGCATGATGAGTTGAATACATTATTTTCTTCTTCCATGAGCTTAAATAACAAATCTCCTAAAAAGAGTATTGAACTTGGTGCATTTCCTAGTTCAACACTTGTTGTTGTCACTTTGGCTAGTTTCTTGCCTTTTGTTTATACTAACCAAGATTGGGAGGTAGATGACCCACTTTAGGTTGACTTGCCTATTCCTTACTAGTCTTTTGTTTTTTCATTTTTCTTTCTCTTTGATTGCATGTTCGTAATATGACCCCCCATGATGTTTCATTTGATGTTCCTCTCTCTTTTTGTGCATTATTCTATATGTACCTTCATTGTTCTCTATGTCATAATCCTTTCATTTTGTATTGTGTTTTCCTTGTGGGGATGACGCAAGGCGCCGAGACATTTATGTCCCTTCCATGTTCACCCTAAAACTTTTTTTTCTTCCTTTTTATTTTTCATTTGGCTTGTGTTTACCTTTTGGGGATAACACAAGGTGTCGAGACATTCATGTTTCTTCTATGTTGACTTGAAAGTTTTTTCTTTGTATTTGCTCTCTTTGTGTCATTCTTCTAGTTCTATGAGTATTTAGGGAATGATGATAGTTCCATGCTCTATGACAAAATTGTAGCATAGATATACTAACCCCAAATTCATAGATCCCTTATGTGTTTTTGGAGGAAACCCTTCCTTCCTATTTCATGACACAAGTTGCTTCAAAAACATATGACTTGGCATAAGGTTTTTCAAGGAAATATCTCATGTATTAGGCTAAAAAATTTGACTACTTTAAAGAAATTGCTCACAGTAATGGTGTAGCAACCACTTTAAAGTGGGGGCATTTAACGATGACATCTTTTGGAAAATTTCATGGCATGATTTTTCTTTTTTCTTGTGATATGTCCTCTTCTTGGTGTTGTCATTGGTTCTAATGTTGTCCAAGAGTGTACAATTTGTTGTCATGGCATGATGCACAAACAAGGCATCCCACTGGAAATTTGACACATTGATTCCTCCTCTCTTGGAGACATTAGGCACAATGCTCCCTAAGAGGAAGACCATTACACAAACAAAGAAAAATCCCATTTTTACAAAAAGTTTACATGACATTCAAATAAGTTTTACAATGTATTTTCATTCTAGTGCCTTATTAATGTTATCAGTAGGATGACTT
>VDFB02035890.1:0-19483 GCA_007258455.2 Sequoia sempervirens | reverse complement strand
AATTATACTCATTAGGATGGTTCTCTGATGTTGAATTCCTAGCATGAGCCCGGAAAGAAAATGCCTCTCAATGTACAAAGAATGTTATAGCAAGCGGGTTACATTTAGTAGGAGGGTTTCCGCTAGCAATGGAGGCCCTTGAACTGCTTATGGAATGTTTAAATTACTAAAACCCAAATCTCTCTGAGAAAGGAATTATATATATATATATATTTGGATTACTCTCACATTTCCTCAGATGAACCCTATAAATGTATATATATATATTTGGACTACTCTCACATTTCCTCAGATGAACCCTATAAATGTAGAGATGAAAGATAAAACCTACATGAGTGTCAAAGAGCATAACATAATAATTATGATTACCCAATGGTGTCAGGAGGAATTTACAAAATAAACTAAGCCAATTCTGAGATCTATATTCAACCCAGATGTTCAAGATATCATAACTATGCTAAGTAGGATAATTGGACTATGAGATGTTAGTAATTTTGAATCATGGATGTTTGTAATCATAGCCAAATTAATGGAAGGACTTATGCAAATGCATTGGGGATGTTTTATCAGCGATAGGTTACATGATCAAATAAAGGAATTCCCAAAGTCAAGATGTTTTTCAATGTCCTCATATGTGATCTATTCCTGTGCCTTAAGGGAAAATAAGCAAGGGTTGAATAGAGTTAGTACCCTGGGAAGAGAAGTAGGAAACAATCTAATATATCCAAATTTCCATTCATGAATATAGGGAGCATTATCGGAGAGTCAATGATGTGTTTTCCATGAAGCTGGTTAGAATAATGAAAGGAAACAAAGCTAAAAGGTTGTCTTTGGAAGAACAAAGAAATATTAAACAAGTTGGAGGCTGGTACATTTAGTTTCCCACTTTCACCTACATCAGGGTGGAAGGGTTTGAAGGATATCCCTTCATATTGCCTAGGTATCCTACAGACAAACTAATATTATTAGTATTGGTAAGATAGTTGAAGTCGTTTCATGCTCTTTATAGTGTGACACATAAGAAAAGTTCTCTCAAATTTCCCATTCTAATGGGAAACTACAAATGCAATGTAGTTAAAGTAGATTATTTGTGTGAAGAGGAGTTAAGGATGTACAAAATGGAGTACTTCCCACACCAAAGAATTAACTATGACCCAAAAGGGAATATTTCCAAGGGGATAGCTAGTAAGCGTGGTCATGTTTATCATTTAGAAGATTACTGAATCAATTGTGATGAAAAGAATAAAGTAAGGAAAAGATTATATGAAAGGTTGTCATTATGATCAACGTGGATTCTTAAGATCCATGACATTCCAGATCAATTGGAAGAAGATGATGGAAAAGTACTGAATCCAACTTACAATGAAACTAGGGTTTATGATGAACCTATTCTGGATCCAGATTATGAAAGTAGAGAAATAACATCCGTTGAGGAATTTTATGAACCAATTTTAATGCAGACTCAACGATGGATAGAATATTTTTATAAAGATTTGAGAAAAGTTGGGATAAGGCCCACATACTCACTCGATACAAAGAAGAAACAAAGAGAGGAAAATGAGCTTGAGCATGAGGAACCTTCTAATAAAAAGAGAAAAGCTGGTAAAGTAGCTACAACTGTGCACATTGGAGAGAAAACCCCTGATGCTTCAAGCCAAGGAGTTTCATTAAAACCATCTAGTCAGCATAAAGAAACCAGACCAGGTAAAGTCCAAACAATAATGAAGCCTAAAATGGCATCTTCTTCCATTGAAAAACCAAACACTTAGCCTATGACTGATAAAGAGGCGGGAATGAAAAAGAATAATCGTACATAGACAATGTTTGCATCCCAGAGAGTTGCAACATTATTTACTTCTCCCCCTTCAATCAATACAACTACAATTAAACAAACACTGGGAAAGAATCCTATGGTCCTAGATGATAGTTTTGAGCTATATGAAGATCAAATCAAAGAACAAATGGATAAATTGGGTGCCATGTGGGATCGAATAAAGGAAAATAAATCTAAAGATAAGCCCATGGTACAACTAGTGGTGGAAGAGGTTTTAGATACAAGGTCAATTCCTATGAATGTTGAAGAAGAATTTATAAGAGGAACACTAGCCCCAGAGGCGGGGAACCCTGGAATTCTTGTTGAAATGGAAACAAGGGAGATTTTAGGATAGGATCCCACTGATAATATTAATATAAAAGATATAATTAATTCCTAGCCTCCGCTAGGGAATGATCAAAATAATGTTGAACAATCACAGGTTTCTAAAAAGTCAAAATTGAAAATAAAGAACCTTCACAAACCTCAAGTGATGTGGTAGGAGATGAAGAGAGTCCTAATGTGATAGGATATGAAGATAGTGATGTCCAAGGAACTGATACTGAACACCTGGCTAGATAGTAAAATACAAGTCTTGGAAATGAAGAGACAATGTTGAATCTCAATAATCCAAAATCCATGCCAATGAATGTTGAAGATGTTCCACTTTCAGAGGATGTGATAGATAAAGTTGAAAATGTAAGAGGAGAAGTTCTTGAGCATGCTAAAAACCAAGAAAAAAGAAATGTTACAGAGGTAGAACATAATGAGGATACACCTAATTGGTTGATCAGAGAATTAGCTTCCCCATTGGAAGTGGAATTAGTACCTCTAGATCTCAAAAGTTTAATACAGGAAGTGGAAACTCCTAAACCTAGGAGAAGAGCTAAAACGAAACATGTCATGCAGATAAATGAAGATGGAGGAAAAACACTACATATAGCTACTCTAGTAGTAGATAAAAATAGACATGAAATGACACCTAAGGAGTATAGAATAACAAGTATTAATGTTGGACATTCATTTTGGACACAAGAATTAGAAGAAATAAAGATGAACTTAGATACAACTACTATTGCTAGGGGGAAAAAATTAAACAAAAGAAAAGAGAGCTAAAGGAAAATATTGCTAGCCTAGAAAATTTTATAAAATCATTAACCCAATATGGTCAGGTAGAGGATGAATTGCCTTAGAATCCAGTACTTATGTCATAGGAGTAGGTGGATGTTATCGCAACACTTCACTACAAAATGAATGTATTTGAATAATGGATCAAGTATTGGGTAAAGAAAGGAGAAGAGATCATCACAAATTCAATTGGGAAGTACAAAGAGGCATACCGTTGGTTTGAAAAGTCCAAAATATTGGAAGGAGAATGCAGATTTTGCTAGGAGAAAATTGATGCTGAGAGGCGAAGCTTAGAAGCTCTCATTCAAATAGATGTTCAAGAATTGATAAGAGAGAAGATAATATCATAAAATAAGTTTTGATATGTGAAAAATGGAAGAAACAACTAAGTTGGGAAGGTGACATTTTAGTATGATGTATAGAAGGATTTGAGAAAGTCATTGAGAAATGCAACAAATTGATTGAAAGAGATCAAGATTTCATTGAAATGTTATCATGGCAAGATTGTGATCCCCAGACACTAGGAGAGGAGGGTAAGGAAGTAATATATTTTAGGAATGGATTAAAAGAGTAAACAAAGACCCTATTTAGTCCCTAAATTGAGAAGTCATTGATGAAATTATACACTACATAAACACTATGGTTAAGCATAAAATAGAGAAAATGCAAAGGAATGCAAACATCCTCCAAATATCAGAAGAATATATCAAGCTCAAGTAAAGTTGAAAGGAAATCCAAGGTATTTCAAGAGAATGTGTGCATCAGGTATTAACTACCTTCCGAGAGTATCAATTGTAGAAAGGTGGAGAAGGGTTCCTAGAATTGGAACATGAGAGAATGCAATGAATCACCGGATATCAGATACCAAAAGTATCACAAAGATATATTGAAGTTAATTTTGCAGGTTGTTCTTGGTCCCGATGGAGGTTTCACGTCTGATATTCTAAGAAATAATAATGGTCTTGTTTTGTGTGGAGTGTTGCCTACCAGAGCTTGGAGTTGAAGACTATTGATGCTAAAGAAGTCAAATCTTTGACTTTGTCTTGAAGATTCCAATGACAATTGACATCTACCACATGCTATCTTTTGATTTGTTGTTGATGATTTCCTTCGAGACTCTAGTCTGAAACTTTAGGGCCTTGTCCCTATAAAAGGTTGTTTATTGCATTACTTTTATTTTAAGTTTAGAATTTATGGATGTTAGAAGAGCCAAAAATTCTTTAATTTTTGTTAATTTTTCTTGTTTTTGAATCCTTCTCCATTTGAAACTTTTATACACATAGAAATTGATCAATATTGAAGCCAATTTGATAGCTACCTATCTCGCAAATATTTTTTAGCTGGTTTGTTCATTCAACCAGACAAGACTATATGCTTTGTCGTTTAAGGGTGCATACAAAACCTACTCGGTGTCCAAACTAAACACCCTTCTTTAAAATCTCAAAACATTCTATGCCTGGCTATGAAGCAATCTGGTGATGTATAGAGAGGTTTTCTTTGATTTGATTAAATCTTGGGGCATGCGTGGAGAATACTCGGGAGCAATTTTACTTTTCAAGTATTTTTGATGTTTTATTTTAGATTAGATGTTAAATTCAAAAAATGTTCCAAAAAAGAGATGAATGAATGGAAATATTATTTCAAATATTTCATTTCCATAAAATTGTTGAATGCTTAAAGCTAAATTTACTTAAGTGATAACAAATTTGTTTGATTTTCATGAAATATTGCTGCATATGATTGATTTCATGAAATTGTTTAATGATCGAATTGAAAATCTTCCATTTGATGCCTATGATTCCTTTAAGAATTAAAAATAACCATATACCCCTCAAGATTAATAGAAATATCACATCATACCCTGAAGCGAACCTAGTATGGTTAGGACTTGACTACCGGAGCCTTGGGATTAAGCTAAGTCAACCTTTCCCCTATCCTTGGAATTTTAGGTTCCATGGTTCAGTCTTTCAAGTAAAGATAGGTTCTTTGTGGTTTACCTGTGAGGATTTTATTTGCACTATTGTTGTGACTAACATTGTGATCAACAATAATGTTACAAAATTATTGTATGAATACATTTTTACTAGGTATGGAGTACCTAGGGAAATAGTCATTGATCAGGGTCCACAGTTTACTTCAGAGCTCATTAAAAAATTGGTTGAAGAATATGAAATTCGAAACAAAAATTTAACACCATATCAACCAAAGACCAATGGCCAATTAGAGGTTACAAACAGGGAAATTTAGAGCATTCTGACAAAGATAGTGTAGTTACATAGAAAAGGTTGGGCTGCTAGATTACTAGAGGAAGTATGGGCATAAAGAACTACATGGAAAACAATAAATGGTTTCACCCCCTATGAACTACAATATGGAAAAACAACAGTTCTCTCAATAGAATTTGAGTATAAAACACTCAAAATAGCAATGGAATTGGACATGTACCTTACAAAAACACCAAAGGAAAGATTGCATAACTTAAATGGGCTGGATGAAATCAGGATGGAAGCAAAGCATCATTAAGAGATAGTACAAAAATGAAGGACAAAATGAAATGACCAATATACAAAGATAAAGGAATTCAATGTAGGAGACTAGGAATTATTGTATGATTCAAGATATAAAGATTTTAAGGTAAAGATTCAATCTAGATAATTGGGACCATATGAGATAAGCCAAGTTTTTCCTAATGGGCAGTAAATTTGGAGACCATATATGCAGTAAGGTTCTCACTGTTGGTCAATGGCCATAGGTTGAAACTTTATAAAAAACTAGTACACAAGGAAGATTTCATTCTTTCTCTTATTCAACAGTATGGTCCTATCAGTGATCCAAATACCAGTTCAGAAACACATAATGATGACTCAGTAGTAGATGTACCAAGTTCTTCAAGTGACTTAGTGGTTGAGCTACACAGTTCACCCCTTGAGGTCACACAAGCTTAATTTACTAATATACCTCACATGCACACATAACACATTTACAATGATACACATTTGTTTCGCAACATTCTCCATATTGTGGTAGGGACCTATAGCTTCATGTATTGAAGTTTTTATATTTTAGTTAGGGACCGGTTGCAGTAGGGAACTATAGAAAATTACACATGAATTGTCAAACTTTAGTTGGGAACTATTTTCGAAGGAACCCGCAATGCTTTCTGTCACAAAATTTCAAATTTGGTACCACTGTAATTGCAAATTATCACTTTTCACTTTACCATTTTCGTCACATATGCCACAAATAAACCTATGATATCAGTACATGCAACATGCTCATTTTATTTCATGATGTCTATTTCAAATTTCAAGAATTCAGATTATCACATCAACTTCTTTCATTCGTACATTTCACCTCATTTCAAACCATGCACCAGCTTGCCATTAATTTCACACTTCATCCATTCATTCATTGCAATTACATTATGTCAAATCAACATCATGCAGTGGATAATCTTCAAATAAGTTTCACATGCGTGGAAGTTTAGTTCATGTAGACACCTAAAAATGACCTAGGCCTGCAAGCTTCATTTTACCACTTTCGTCCTAGTATAATTAAGTCATTTAATTATGTCATTGGTCCACATTCGACTATTGATTAAATAATTCATAATTATTTAATTAATTCATGTCATTTGTTTCTCCTTGATTATTAAATAAATAAATATTATTTATTTATCTAATACGTCACTAATTATCTAAATCTTCCTTTAATTAAATAAATTCCTTAATTTATTTAATTCCCCTTTGTCATTTATTTCTTCTTGATTATTAAATAAATAAATTTTATTTAATTACGTCACTAATTAGGTCCCCTTTCTTTCCAAAATTAAATAGATTCTAATTTATTTAATTTTTGTCCACTTTCCACTATAATTAAATAATTATTTTAATTATTTAATTATTCATTAGCTTTTTCTCATTAAAATTAAATAAATTTGATTTATTTAATTTAGTCAATTCTCTTGAATTTTGAATTAAATCATTATTTAATTCAAAATGATTCCTTTTGTCACATTCCTCCATAATTAAATAATATCTTTATTATTTAATTATTTACTGGTCACCTGGAGTAAATAAATTTTATTATTTAATTTCTCCAGCAACCTCTTTGTCCATGCCAATCTTATCCTCCAGATCAAATCTTATCTTTTGACACCTCATTTAATTTCGACCCTTGATTGAATTATCTTATAATTCAATCTTAGCCATTCATTTCTTGACATTGCCCTAATTTTGACCTAACCCTAATTCTTATTGCAACATTCAATCTTGACCATTGATTCTAGGGTATTTGTCATCTTCTCATCCTGGCCACACGTTCAAAATTGCAGTTTTTATAAAATGGCAATTTTGTTCTTATTCCAGGATAGGTCTCTCTCTCTCTCTCATGCTCATTTTCTGTCCATTTTAGGTTATGGTCATTGTCATTTATAGTCATTGTCATTTTAGTGTGAAGACATTTCTTTTATACAAATCCTTCAACACTTGCGTAGGGCTTTGTCATTTGTCATAGTTGCTCATTTGAAATCTGAGGGCATCTTTATTTACTGCAAGCTAGGAGGTGTAACAAAGGTCAACCATGGAAGATGAGGACTTAGGGTAACATTGTTCCTTTTGTTTTCATTTTATTTCCTTTGTGCTTTGTTATTTCATTGGAATTTTAATGTTATTGTGCTAACCCCTCTAACAATAATCTGATTTTCCCTTGATTACATTGGTGAACCCGACTCCGTTTTTCTTTTTTTCGTACAGTTTTTTGTTGTTTTGCAGGTACAGGTACGGATCGCCGCAAGTGTTTTTTTTTAAAACATTGTGACGCACTTGATGCATTGCGACGCATCCGCTCACGTAAGCGACGCATACGCCCTGACAAACCGCAACTGACAGACAGAACGCCGCATTTGATTTACAGAGCCGCATCTGACGACCCAAACGACGCATTTTCCATAACGAGCCGCATCTGTCTGGTCTAATCCTTCTTTCAGTTTTTGAGGTTTTTATTTTTCAGATTTCAGGTTTTTCTGATCTTCTATATTCTATTTTATTCCTGCATGTTGGCTAACATTAGATTTTGTGTCACTAATCATCTCTTGTAGCTGTGTTTGTCGTATGCTTTCTGTTTTCGTCTGGTTTTTTGTTTTTTGTTGTCTTGCAGGGACAGTGGATCGGCGAAAGTTTTAAAACATTGTGGCGCGTGCGATGCGTCAGCGGCGCAACATCTGAGAATCCTGGCGAAGCATAAATACGACAATGGCCGGGCCGAGCGCCACATTTGATTCTGGAGAAGCGCGTTAACTGACCTGGCGGCCTTATCTGTCGTGCGCATCTGTCACGGTAAATTTTTCTTTCGGTTTTATCATTTTGATTTTCAAATTTTCGTGTTTTTCTATTTACTGGTTTTCTGGTTTTCTATTTTTTGTGTTTTTATTCCTGCATGTTAATTAGATTAGATCTTTTGTGTTACTAATATTTTCTTGTAGTGTGTGGCGATCATTTTTTGTGTCCAAGACCATTACATACAAGACTACTAATATTCATTGTTTGCAAATTCGCATGTCAAAGAAGGAAGAAACAAACATTGTGCTTGTTTATTTCTAGATTAGCAAACATTTATTTTTGGTGCTTATAAAAAGAACCATGTCTTCTTTGATTGATTGTGCTTGTGGAGTGGTAGGTGAGTATGCTCTCACTTGGTGAAAACCTTGTGATCAGAAAACCAGACCCATTCTTATTTGTTATTTACCTTGACTTGGTACATCGGAGTATCCTCTCCCTTCGCGCTTTCGGGCGATCTTGGGTATAAGAGAAACGGTTACCAACTCTAGAAATTGGGCTTGCTTGGGGATTTCATCACCCCAACGTGACTCAAACCAGCAATGGAGCTAAAGCCAAGCTACCCCCGACCGGTATATAAATGTAAACCTTAAGGGAAAACCTAAGGTTGCAAGTGCGGATGTCATCTGAGGGCGGAGTAAGTACTCCTTAACCTGTTGAGGCCAACCTCTTGAACTGGAGTGCCACCGCCTTAATGGTGATTAATCTCTTGCCCATGTAGCGGCGCTTTCCAGGCGGGGGTCGAACTAAAAACTCTTATTGTAGTAAAGCCAAAATCGCCCTATTTGCTAGCAGGGTGGGGCATGCACGCTGGAACGGTAGGGGTGATCGGCTCGCTGGGGTTCGCGTGATTGCGGAAGCGTTTGCAGAGAATTTTCGCCGGGGGCGGTAGGCCGGTACATGCTTCCTAAATATGCGGTTAGAAACCCTCGTGGAATCAGCGCTGTTTCAACCGGGTTGTAATGCTTGTTTTCGCGACGTGACATAGAGCGATATTGTTTTCTATACCGTTTTGTGGGTTTAAAGTAGGCCATTCCAGCAGGTCAAGCTTTCGATCAAAACAACACGAAAATCACTTTGAAACAAAACTGTCATATCTATCGAACTGCAATTGACATCCTGCAACGCAACTGCTCCGATAAACTGCATCTGTAGGCATCGTGACGCATCTATAGGAGTCGCGACGCATCTGATAACATAAACGCCGCATTTGATTAACAGTACCGCATTTGACAGTCAGAAAGCCGCAAGTGGAAAACTGAACCGCATATGCTAAATTGTGACGCAATTGCTAAATTGAGACGCATTTTCCTGTCAAGATTTTAAAAGTTCACAGTCGAAACCAGAGGTCTTTAAACTTTCAACCATTTGTCAAACTCTGTCATCACAAAGATTCTGTCAGAAACCTAACTTGAAATTGCTCAAAGTCTTGACCATTAGTTTGCATTAGTCACCATAGGTTTCATACCTCATTCCTTTTTTGTTGCATACATTCGACATTAGACTATCCCTAGGTTCACATTTTGCATAGTTAGGATTAGGAAAATCTTAAGCACCCCTTGGCAAAGGCATTGTTTTCGAAATTAGACCCTTGTGGACCAAGTTATCAAACCTCCCTTTAGTCATTGTCCTCTTTTGTGAGATTTCCTCCAACTCAAAAGTCTAGTTGGGGAAGACTCACTAGTCACTTAGATCTTGTCAACTTGTCATTTACAACAAAGTCCTTTAGCAGTCCAAATCGAAAACAAAGTTCAAGCTTAGAAATGCTTAGATAACCTTATCTTACATTGCATCCACATTGCATACCTTATTCACAAAAATACAAAAATATTAGTCATTCTAGGCGTCATTTTGAACTTAGACTTCACATAGTGTCATACTTGCATTTAGTTGTCATTCCCTTTTTGAGCAATCTCATTTATGGTCGAAACCAGACTTCAAAAACAAAAGAGACAAATGGAAAACTTTAGGCAAGACCCCAACAACCCTCCATATGACTCAAACTGGACCTTGTACGATCCATTTACCAATCTAGTCAATCAACCTCCAACAACAACGCAACCTTCGTCAAACAGTACATTCGACCTCTACTTGCAAAGAGACGAAAATGTTCAACTACTTCAGGAAAACATAGAGGCATTGACACAAGACCTAGAGGTCTATCAGCTTGCTGAAACAATAGCTCATCAGGATAGAGACAGATTCGTAGCCATGCTCTTGAGTGAAGGAGCTAAGTTACCACCAGGATTTGATGCCAACACGCTAAACTTGACACTTCATGACCCTAATGCCAATAACACACATAACATGTCACATAGTGGTCAACTTCTCAATACAATGAACAATACTTCCTTTGGGATGACAACGACACTACATACCATGCCCAACGTCCCAAACATCTCCAACTCAATAAATGCTACATCCATTGGGGGATCACAATCATCCACAACATCCACAACACTACCCCAATCAGATGGAACCACTATTGGCTCCTCAACAACGTGGGAAAATTATTCCAATCCTCTTTTTACCGTGATAGTAAATACCACGGGGGCATCATCAAGTCACCACAATCCCCCTTTGACAACTACATCTACCACCATGAACACAACTTCGACAAATCCGTTCAGTAGTACTTCACAAAATCCTTTGGGAGGAGCCACAGGACGTATCTTTATTAAAGGACAACAACAAAACGTTAACACAACAACACAGTCAAATGTCATTACCTCCCAAGGTACAAACACAAACGTCCCCCTTGTACAAAACCAACAATTTACACAAGGTGGCCAAATAACACAACCCATCACATCATTGACACACCATAATAGTCATGGTCACAACATCCCCCAAATAACGACACACATGGCTGGGGGAAACATCCCAACATACTCATCCAACATCCATACTCATCAACAGGCACCGAATCATAACTTCCAATACCAACAACACACGTCATATGTACCACAACAATCCGCACCACCACAATACACCAACACTCACGCACACCAGACAGGAATGCATGGTGTACCAGGCAACCCAACATATGGAAACATAAATGACCCTACCATAGATGAACTCAAAGCAAGAATGAGGGATATGGAGAAAAATATGCAAAACATGTACATTACAGGCAGGAAATCAGTAATATCATATGACCTGGATGTATACCCATTCGACACAAACTTACGTATGCCTGCATTTCCGCCAGGATATGTGTCACCCAACTTAACGAAATATAGAGGCAAGACAAATCCCATTGAACATGTTCGCGAATTTGCAACCAACTGTATGGATATCGCCTACGAACCAACATACTTGATGAGACTTTTTTCCAAAAGTTTGGTAGGTCAAGCCCTTGAATGGTTTTCAACGCAAAAAGATATCCAGACATGGGATGAACTCAAATGAAGATTCATAAGAAATTACGCATACAACATTGACATGGATACCTCTATCACTAGCTTGTGCAATCTCACGCAAGAAGACTCTGGTGAGACATTTATTCCATTCTTTCAAAAATGGAGAAGCCTTGCTAGTTGATGTCACATTGACATTCCTGAAAGAGAAAAAGTCGACATGTTCGTCCAAACACTTCTAGGACCCCTAAAATTCGCTTTGCAAATACATTGTTGCACAAACTTCACGGAATTGGTTGAAAAGGGAGTCCAAATTGAGAAAGCCCTTATCGCAAAGGGAGAACTGAGATATGGTTCCAAAAACACGAACATCAATCCACCAGCCGACAAAAACAAATATTGGGTCAAGAATAAGCATGTTACAAATGACGGTGTTGTGGACACCAAGACTGCAAGTCCCGTATTAGCCCTGAAAGGGGTCCAACACCAAAACAGACCAACAACGGCATTGACACCTCCTTCCAATACTTCTTCAAACAATCAAAATGGTCAAAACAGTCAAGGACAATATCGTCAAATGAGACAATTTCCTAGAGGCCGGACATACACCAATTTAGGTGAACCCATTGAAGAAGTCCTTAAGAAATGCATTCAACATGGGGTCATCACACTCCCGGAAATCAAACCATATGACCCAGGACAGTTCAAACCATCATGGTGGAATGACAATGCACTTTGCGAATACCATCGCGCAAAAGGGCATACAACTTCTAACTGTCGACAACTTGAAAAACATCATACAAGACCTTATCGAAAATCGAACCATCGAAGTAGGTGGATCCCAATTCACTTCCAACTCAGATCACACTATCCACAAAAATCCACTGCAGGATCATGGTTCCCATAATGCTTCCACTTCAGGTTCACAGAACCAAGCTAACTTCGCCCGAGCCAAGTATGATTATTCTAGTGGACCAATAATAAATAATGTCAGAACTGACAATGACTACATAAATACTATTACGGTCAAGAGAGCACCACAGTGTAATGCTACTACGCGAAGTGGCAAGGTTACTATAGCTGGTCCACCGCCCCCTAGACAAGCCAAGATCACTATACCGGGCCCGTCAGTTAAACAGCCACAACCTGCTAAACAACCAAAACCTGTCTCAACCCCACAACAGTGGAAACCCAAGAGTCAGTTCAACCTCATTGACCAACTAGGAAAGACTCCTGTGCAAATATCTATCCTTGAGCTGCTTCGTATCTCTCCTGCGCACAAAGAAATCCTAGACAAAACTCTCCTAGAGTCGTCAGTCCCAAAGGACATCGATGTCAATCAGTTTGAAACTATGGTGGGATATCTCACCATGCCGCACCATGTCACCTTCTCGGATCAAGACTACTCATCACATAAAACCAACCACAATGACGCATTACACATAGAAATTTTTGTCCACAAGCACAAAGTTAGACGGGTTTTAGTAGATGGCGGAGTAGGGTTGAATATATGCTCCCTCAAATTGGTTAAGGCTCTTGGGTTCTCTGATGGGTGCGTAGACCCAACGAAAAGCATAGTGATCAAAGCATACGATGATGAGGAACGCTCATCAAGGGGTGTTATCTCTCTCCCTATCAGAGTGGGACCGGTCATTGTAGACACAACCTGCCAGGTCCTGGATTTGGAACTACCATATAACATTTTACTTGGCCGTCCATGGATCCACGCTTTAAAAGCCGTTCCGTCAACATACCACCAATGCCTCAAGTTTCCTTTTGACGGTACAGAAGTCACCATATACGGAGACCCCGACCCTTTTCACTATTGTACCAATTTAAGGGGTATCTCTGAAAACTGAGTACCTATTAACCGAGAAGCACCTGGCTCCTCGTCATCCAAGTACATTGACCTCTCCACACTCACGTCATCTTCCACATCGGCTCCATCCACGTCTTTCGCCATACAACCACCTTCCACCAACCCTAAGACTGAATCAACTGTCAAAATCCAGGACCTCGGCTGCGGAGAATTTAAACTAAATACAGCATACAACATAACTACAATACCCACTCCTCCAAAGATATATGGTCGGCCATGTTTTAGAATGGAACCTCAAGAAACTTTCAAAGTTCCACCGAATACAATTTTTATCAAGTGGGGAGACATGAGTGATGAAGACCTTGCTGACATCACAGGATGGATCTATAAGGATACAGTTGCATTACCTCTATTACCAGTTCAAAAATATGGCAAGGGTTACAACATCATGAAGGCTAAGGGCTACGATGGTACTAGTGGCCTTGGAAAGAATAAAACTGGTCGAAGGGAACCCATAGAAACTTTTCAAACTCCGAAGTATCTTGGAATAGGGTTTGGATCACACGACAAGGACGATCGACGTACCTCTGGACTTTCCAATGAGCGTGTACATGCTTCTGACAGTGTCGAGACTACTAGGGAAACCCTAACCGAAACAGACTCCCATGAGTGGGAATTTGGCTCAGAACAATCCCTAAGTGACTGTTGTCTTGATGATTTGTTTGTCGAACCAGGGGAACTAACCTCTGAACAACAATTTTGGAAAACATTCAAAATTGAGCAGGCACCACACAGTCAAAATCCTACTACCACTTCCCATGACACACAACAACCATCATCTGAACCCCCTCAGTCTAATCTATCCGAAGTGTCAGATAATATTGATAGCCAGGGCTCTCAAACCTTCACTCCTTATTATGACAACGAATATGACACTAGTGAAGGAGAATACTGGCTAGAGTCTGATATAGAGTTGGATGATGATAACTTCATCTACAACATCAATGAGTCCATCTGCATGCTGTCTGCATCCTCACCCCAATTCACTAGCCTTGATGATGGCATATCTTTAGTTTACCCTGAATTAGTCGATTGTGACCAACAAGGACCGCTAGTTCTGGACACATTCCAAAATGATGAAGCCATTGCTGAATTCATGGGATTACGAGAAGGCATCCCTAGTGGGGACCACAAATCAAGATTTTCTATTGATTTAGACTGCACGGCATACTTCGGCGAGACTGTCCAGTCCTCTAGTCGCAAAAGTAAAAATAAAGTAAAAAATGAAACGTCTCTAGGTGAAAATCGAAAGGCACCTCTTGACGATAAAATAGCAAAAATAAAGGACGAATCTGCGGGTGAAAACCTCTCTGAGGCGCCCAAAGATGGAGGACTGGACTTTCTCCCTATACAACAAGAAAAATTGGCTATGCTTATTGAGGACACAATAGAGGATAACATTTCAACTGCAGAAGACCCCAAGATGGTCCTATTTGCCGCATCATTGACTGAGGAAGAGAAACCAAAATTTCATAAATTCTTTGCTGACCGGAAAATCAACTTCGCATGGTCTTATACTGATATGCCAGGATTAGACCCAGAACTAGTTCTGCATCATTTGCCACTACTACCTAACACTAAACCAGTCAAGCAGAAGTTGCACAAAAAGCATCCCCAAGTTGCCCTATTGGTCAAGGCGGAGTTAAAGAAACTATTAGATGTCGGATTCATAAGGTCTATTGACTACGCTGAATGGATTTCCAATCTGGTCCCGGTCACAAAGCCAAATGGGTTGATCCGTGTATGTACAGACTTTCGGGATCTAAATAAAGCATGCACAAAGGATGACTTTCCTTTACCCAACATTGACATCATAGTTGACCTAACTGCAGGACATGAGATGCTATCCCTCATGGATGGTTTCTCTGGCTATAATCAAATCCGCATCGCTCCTGAGGATCAGCATAAAACAACATTCACGTGCCCATGGGGTACATACTGTTGGAACGTCATGCCCTTCGGTCTTAAAAATGCAGGTGCCATGTATCAAAGGGCTATGACCACAATCTTCCATGACATGATGCACAATATAATGGAGGATTATGTAGATGACCTATTGGCCAAATCAGCAACAAGGAAAGATCATTTGAAGGTACTCGAATTTTTTTTCAAGAGACTGGAAGAGTACAAAGTTCGACTAAACCCTAAGAAGTGTGTTTTTGGGGTCACCTCAGGTAAACTATTGGGGTACATAGTTTCCCAAAGAGGCATAGAGGTCGATCCGGCAAAGGTCAAAGCAATCATAGACATGCCTCCACCCAAAGGGATCAATGAACTCAGAACTCTGCAAGGCAGAGTACAATCTATTCGCCGTTTCATAGCTCAATTGGTAGATAAGTGCCACCCATTCCAGTACTTGTTGCGCAAAGGTGTCCCCTTTGTATGGACAGATAAATGTCAAGAGGCCTTCCAGCAAATCAAAGATTACCTGCTATCAACACCAGTCCTCATGTCGCCTATTCATGGAAAGCCATTAATTCTATACATCTCGATCACTAATTCAGCACTGGGGGCATTACTGGCCCAAAATGATCATGAAGGGAAAGAAAGAGCAATCTATTACATCAGCCGCACACTGATAGGTTATGAGTTGAACTACACATACATTGAACGTGCATGCCTCACGGTTGTCTTTGCAGCCCAAAAACTAAGGCATTATATGCTCAATCATCAGACACAACTGGTGGCCAAGATTGACCCATTGAAATACCTCTTAAGTCGAGCAGCGTTAACAGGCCGGTTGGAAAAATGGGTCATGATCTTAAGCGAGTATGACATACAGTATGTTGAGCGCAAGGCAATAAAGGGCAAATAATAGCAGATCAACTAGCAGATGCAACGATTCAAGCACTAATGTTCGCTGGAACACGTTGATTGTAGAATGACAACACCGCCGTTGTATTTTGATGGGTCTCATACTGGTCATGGCTCAGGCGCTGGAATCTTGTTCATCACACCACAAGGGGATTCAATTCCTAAGTCATTTTGAATCGCTTTCCCTTGTACAAATAACATTGCTGAATACGAAGCACTAGTTACAGGTCTCAAGTTGGCAATCAAATGGAAAATTCAGACATTGCTTGTATTCGGGGATTCCCAGCTAGTAATCAACCAAGTGAATGATGACTATGAAACAAAGGATGAGAAGTTGCTTCCCTACAAGAGGATGGTGGATAGTTTCCTAACAAACTTCCAATCGATTTCTTTCGAACAAATCCCCAAGGCACAGAATAAGGCAGCTGACGCAATGGCCACTATTAGTTCTCTCTTGGACATCCCTAAAAATGTGTCACAATTTGAGTTCCTTGTAGAACAGCTATTGATACCGGCATATGATATCCCAGAGTCAGAAATGGTTTGCGAACTTGTTGGTCCCAACTCTCCTTGGTATCAGGACATTTATGAATATCTCAAGACTCAAACCCTTCCATCGAACCTATCCAATAACCAAAGGAAGTCCTTCATTCGGAAATCGGCAAGATATGCCATTGTCAGTAACACCCTATACCGCCGTAGTTTCGACGATACCCTCCTTAGATGTCTTGACACCGACGAAGCATGTACGACCTTACGAGAAGTACACGATGGTATATGCGGATCTCATTCGAGTGGTCCTACGCTAGCCAAGAAACTGACGAGACTCGGGTATTATTGGCCGACAATGGAAAAAGATGCAATTGAATATGTCAGGACTTGTCGCAAATGTCAAATACGCTGATTCTTGGTCCGCTCCACACGAACTCCGGGCCGATCACTTCCCTGGCCCTCGCCTACAATGGGACTCGACCTCGCTGGGTAAGATTCATCCATCCCCATCCAACGCCATAAGTTCATTATCACCGCCAATCGTAGTACTTCACAAAGTGGATTGAAGCTATCCCATGATATACATTACCGCGCAAACAAATATCAAAAGTTTATCCTCAACTACATCATTTGGCCGGGTATGGCTCTCCACGCCCATCAATATCGACAACGGACGTCCGTTCAAAAACCAAGACGTCCATGAGTTATGTGAGTGATTCCATATCCAACACCACTTTTCATTCCCATATTACCCCCAAGGAAACAGCCAAGCTAAGGCGTCGAATAAAACCATTGTCAAGATTCTTCAAAAAGACTGTCAATGATACTGGCCGCGATTGGCACATACAACTTAACCCTGCTCTGTGGGCTTACCGAACTAGCATTCGTACGCCTACAGGAGCCACCCCATTTGCCCTGGTCTTTGGCACTGAAGCCATCTTACCCATTGAGGTTGAAATTCCTTCACTACGAGTCTCTTTGAAGGGTCTAACTAATGAAGAGGAATACCGACAATCACGCTTGCACGAAATGAAATGCCGACGAGCAAAGACAAAACTCAATTAATCACTCTCCAAGCATATCAAACCGCTTTATTGCGAGCTACAATAAAAGGTTATGGGCCGCAGTTTGACATTACGCACTGGTTCTCATGCGTAACCCTAACTTTCAAGCGCATTGAGAAAATCCAAGAAAAATTTGAACTAAACTGGCTGGTGTACATTATCATATCTTCTTTTGGTTTTGGAGCATATCAATTGGCAACTCCAGATGGGGAACAGTTGACTGAGCCCATCAACAGTTTACATCTCTGAAAGTTCTACACATAGCATCAGAAGATGGAGCTGAAAACCATAAAATACAAAAAAATCGTCACCTTGATGAAAACCTAGCAAACAGGCGTCTTGGTGACACCAAAAAAAAATCAAAAAATCATGAAAATAGTAAAGAGAAAAATAATTCGTCCAACGGTGAAAACCTGGCAAACAGGCGCTTTGGACAGGCATCATGGTGAAAACCTGGGAAACAGGCGCCATGCGTAAGCAATCATTGCTCTGCCATCTACTGTCACTTGGTCTAAACTTGGCTTAGGATGAAAGGTATCTTCGCCGCTATTCCGCAAATCGCCATCACATCCTACTCTACCTGTCATAGTCGATGAATGATTGACATCAAGTCCTAACGACTGTCCGTCCAGCAAGTCAGCAGCATCCTATCCGTATTCCTTGCAAATGGCTAAGTCTTAAACCTGACTGGGGGAAAAATGTTTACCATGCAACTGCAGTGGATGTCCCTCAAAAAGACAAAAACATCATAAAATGTCCTGAAAAAAGACAAAAACATCATAAAATGTCCTGAAAAAAGACAAAAACATGGCAAAAAGTCTTGAAAAAAGACCTAAAAATCAAAAAACGTCATGAAGAAAACATCAAACAAAATCATTAGACCACTCGAAGAACACGAACACACTGTCATTTTTGGTCAAAGTCAATTACGTCAAATCAGTCTGTCATTTGTATGAACTACGTTGTCTCTGCGCATTTGCTACGCAGGCAAGACTCATATTTGAGTCCCCGAGACATTAGGTCAGTCCTTTTAGGTTTGTCAAAATAAAATCATGACGCAATCTTCGTTCATCAAGACAAAGTCATTGGTCATGTCGAACTACGAGGTCTCTGAGTGTATGACGTAGGCAAGGCCATCTATCGATGAGACCCCGAGGCTGCACTAGGTCAGTCCATTAGGGTTCGTGGCAAAACATTGGCACACACGTCAAAAGTCTTCACTTATTTTCTGTACGGGAAAACTCCTGAAACAAAGTAAAACAATCATTTGTTCAAACATGGTCGATCTCATCAACACATCACTCATGTCATCAGGGCAATATCGGTATATAGTCAAACACAAGTCAAACTCGGTCAAAGCAAGTCAAATCATCATAAACCGGCCAAACCATCAAATTTTGGTTAAATCTTCGTATGAGTCCTTCTGAACGATAACCTCTATCATTTACGCCTTAGGATGTGTCCTTCCTAGGCGTCGTCATCGTCATTTCAGCATTTCGAGTGATTCTCTTGACATTTAAAAGATCGCTCTTTGTGACATCGGTATTCTTCAAATGTGTCCTTCTGAAGAACCAACTCTGTCATTTATGCCTTAGGAT
>VDFB02035889.1:0-24664 GCA_007258455.2 Sequoia sempervirens | reverse complement strand
AAGTTACATGTTGCATCAATTTGTTGGAGATGGCTTTATTTAAAAAATTAAAATATATATATATATAAAAGCCTACCACTCCTCCCATTTAAAAGCCTTAATTTAAGGCCTACGTGAGAAAAAGTAGGTGGGGTCTTAATTTAAAACAAAACAAATTTACCCCTATTTAAATGGGATAAAACCCCTTTAATATTTAAAAATACATGTGGTTGGGAGATCCCCTTTTTAAGGGGAACTTAAACATTATTTTTAAAGAAAAAAACAAATTTCCAACCAATTCACCCCCTATAATTAAGGATTAAATCCTTAGCAAAATCAAGCCCATTTATATTCAAAGGTGAATTAGTAAGATCTCCTAATAAATCCTGAAATGAATTATGGAATAAAATTACAAGAGGCCATCCGTGAAGATTTTATGTAAAATTGGATGGGTTGTTTTAATGGGAGGATATCCCTATGTAAATAAGGGGGGATTTTCAAATAATATTTTCTATGTAAAGGGGATATTGGGAGGTTTTGAAAATCAATTGGTTATGAACCAATTTGAGTAATTTTTTTGTATAAAAAGGGTAGAATGGGGGGTGTGAGATTAAGTAATTTTTTTGAAGAATTTTTGGTGAAGTTGTGAATCAGAGAAACAGGGAGATTTTCTAAGGAGATTATTTTGAGCCTTTTGTAAGTCAGAGTATTGTCATGCTGCCGAAGTGCTCTTGGTGCATTTGTAACTGATTTTTTGGAGATTAATCGGATCGGTCTCACTCTATTGGAGCGGACCCGAAGACATAGTCATGTTTGTGGCGAACTCCGTTATCAGATCGTTTTCACTCTCTCTCTCTCTTCTTCCTTCTCAATTTCGTTCTTTTCACCTTCAGTTTTTAATGCATAATTTCAATAATGTATGCATGAATTGTATTTCCGCTTTAATCTACACATGTTAATGTGTTAATTTTGTTTATGTAATTTGATTTTCAAGGATCTGTGAAACATTAAGCATTCAAATGCAATTGGTCTAGATCCTAATCAGATCACCATAGGTGAAGAAATGTTCTCTATCTATACATGATTTGAATTTGTATTCAAAATTGAACCTTTGATAATTGAATCTAAGATAATTAAAATTTTATGAATACAAATTGTTTATATTTACTCATGTGCTTTAGATTTGGTAAGAAACATACAATTTTTAGAATATACTTGGGAAATCTATTAAATTGTGAGACTATGTTTTCCTTAGTTAGAACTCTAGATAGACTAATTCAACAATGGTGAATAAAGGTCAAGAATAGTGGGAAAGCATGGAATATTCTCTTAAGATGATAATTTAATGCTGATGTAATCATTTTTATCTTTTTACAATTAAATTCTAATATATGTGCTCAATAAATTCTTCTCTAAATCTTAGATTATACTCTTTTGAATTAGGATTCTAGGTCTTTAAATACACTTCCTTAGCATGAAATTCAAAAGAAGTTATGCTTTGGTTAGCTCATAATGGCTAATAAGGTAGGAAAAAATGAGACCAATTTCAAGATTTATGGTTCAAATTCGTGACTATGAAAATGATCTCTAATCAATTCTATACCCATATATTTGAACAAAGATGATAAATGATTAGATTCAAAGATTGGATCTAGATATTGACAATGAGTGATAATGGAGACAAATTATAATAAATTTATTCACCAACCTCCATGTAAAATATGTCATCTTACACATTAGTTAATACATAAATGGTAGCCTAATTATCATAGAGCCAAAACATAAGGTAAAATGACATGAGTATGTAATTATCACAATTACAACTATATATTTTTTAATAATTTTAGTGATATTAGTAGTAAATAAAATTACATAAAATTTAATGTGATTTATGTTGGAGTGTATATATGTATAATATGCATATACTTTTCTTATAGTCAATCTTTTAAAATATTATTTTCTTTTTTGTTGCTGTTATGTTTCAAGTTTGTGTTTTTTGGTAAGACAAATTAGTACCAACACCTAAAGTTGCTAACACATGGTTAATAGGAACAAATATTTATCATCTTATATAATCCAATGACTTCATATTTATGTTTTTTGTTATAGTCATTCTAGGTAGTAGTTGGTCAACATGACAATAAAAATTTGCATTTAGATCATCCATTCAATAGTTCACCTTTAGGTGATGTTACTAGTTTTTTTAAAAATTATAAGTGAGATAATTCAAGAGATTTTCAATGATTCTATTAGAAGAAGTGACTTCATAATAAGATAGACTAGTACCAACATCTAAAGTTACTAACAAATGGCTAATAGGCTTAAATATTTATTAGTGTATATAAGTCAAACACTTCAGAGTTATATTTTTTAGTAGTCATTCGATGTAGTAGTTGGTCAACGTGGCTATAAATATTTGTCCCTATTATCCATCCAACAACACCTTTAGATGATGTTACTAGTTTTTAAAAAGATAATAGATGTGATAATTTAAGAGATCTTCAATCATTCTATTTGAAGAAATGGCTTCAAAAGTATCATAACTTTTAAATGCTTATGACCATTTTCAAAGATGTACTCAAGAGTGATACAATGAATATTAGTTAGAAGAAAGACAAATTCATAAATTTTTTGAAGCATATATCTTTCCAATAACACTATTTATTTATTTTTGTGACTCAAGGGTATCCCCGTGACCAACCCAGTGTCTGATCCACCTTATCTTGGTTTTACATTTTTTGTCAAGTTGGGGTTCAGGAAAGGGCGAGTTGAGGTGAGACTAATCCTTGGGGATACACACAATCACCCACAAATCACATTATTTCAAGAAACAGTATGCAATAAACCCACATTAAAAATACATTCTTGTAACTTCACATTTGAATGTTTAATACTTATTTATCATCAAACATAAGATCTATATAAACTCTTCCATTTATTGACTTGCCAGAAATGAATTTGGCTATACGACCATTAAACTTAATCCTTTCCCATAGGATGCTTACTGTTCATTATGGTGTACAGTTCAATTGGGCTTTAAACATCACACACTAAGCGTTGACTGCTTAGGTGGATGTTTCCTTTAACTCAACCCTTTACTCAGTTGAGTTATGTTTTTTGTTGTTAAACTTTTTAGTTATGTTGCTAGTTGTTTAAATGTTTTGATAGTTGTTTGAATGTTTTGACGATGTCAATAGATTTTAGTATAGTATGACAGTTTTGTAGTGGGCTGCACTAATTTTCATCTTGTGGGCACTACATTTACTTACTTTCGTGCCAAAAACTATGCAATATGTGAATGTGGGAACAATATTTTTAAAACTTTTGAAATATATATTTATTATTTTATTTTTATTTTATTTTATTTAATATATATTTATTTTTAATTTTTAGAATATTATTAGAATTTAATAAAAAATGGAGTATTTTATTTTAATGTAAAAAAAAGAACATACTTTAATATAAAAATATTGATATTTTTTGACACTTTCTTTTTATTAAATTAATTTAAATATTAAAAATTTAATATTTTTAATATAAATTAATATTTTAAATTTTGATAAAAAAAATTATTTATAATTTTATAATTTCATTATGATAGACATATAATTTTTAAATTTTTAAAATAAAATTTTAAATCTTATGTATAATCCTTTAAATTAAAAGAAATTAATAGAAAAGAATATAATTATTTTGAATAAAATGTAAGTTTAGTTTTTATAAAATTTCATATTTTAAAAATTGAATGTATTTAATTTTTATGAACTTTGGTATTTTCATAATTGAATACATTCAAAATATTTTATATATTTAAAAAAAAAAATTAAATGTCATGATAACAAATTATTATATATAAAATTATGTGTTACACACAATTCATGTTTTTCAAATTGTATTCATGATTATTTGAATATTTTTTTCTAGTGAATATATTAATAATGTTAAAAACTAATATTTAGTTTTAATAAAAAATGTCCTTTAATGATGTTAGTCATATATTAAAGACTTTTGTTTATGTTATTTAGGTTACTTGGAAATTTATTTTAATACTAAATATTTTAAAAATTGAGTTGATGATAGTTGGGTATGATAAGATTTTATGTAACAATGATTCCACTTAGTAATTTGGATATATTCATTGTCTAGAATTTTTTGTCGAATTATAATTACCTTAGTATTGATTCCAAAATTATGGATCAATTATATGCTATGATGATCTTACCTTAATGTGTAGTCTAATCTCACAAATTGTGCACTTCTACTATTTGATTAACTAAATTCTCTACTCCTTATCCATTATTAAGGATTGGTAATATTTAAAAATAACTTAGAGAGAACACTTAATCAAAAGGTTCAAGTTCTCATGAGTCAACCCTTTTAATTAAATTCATATTATAATCATAAAAAACATTGATAGATAATAGGAAAGTTATTAGATGTTGATTATGATGCAATGTATTGGTCTTTTAAATCTTCAATTTCATGTATTCCTAAAACAACTTTTTTCTTAATGTGAATGATTGATTAAGGAATGATTATTTGTAGATGACATTTCAATGCTCAAATGAATGTCTTTAAATACCAAGGCATGTAATAACTCATTTCACAAGTGTGTATCATGTATGTTCCCAACAACTATGAAAATACATGTATCAATCATCTGATTTTTTAATTTTTGGCTAAGATCTATGTCATGCAAGATAGATCTTGTGTGCCACATAAATGATTATCTTGAAACAGAGGATGAATGTTGAAAATATAAGCTATTAATAAGGTATGCATGTGAATAACTATAAATATGGCAAGGATACAATCAAAGGTGTTGAAATGCGTGTAAGAAGGAGTGAATGAAGATGGATCATAACAATCATGGAAGTAGATAAAATTGAAATGTAAGTGTGTCACATGTCACTACATAATTATACAAATGTGATTTCTCAAAATGAACCTACAACTAAAAGAAATTTTGTATAGGTTAGCTAATTTCATCAATATATTTTTCCTCCATTTTAAGTTACATCAAAATCCTCATGATTGTGTATCTAAAGAGAATGTATAAACATGCATTAAGTTGCAAATGTACTTAGTCATAAAAAATATACTATGGTCCATATAAAGAAATTGGCCCAACAATATATCTTCACGATTGTTCATATTTGGCATGCTTGCTCCTTAGAACCCAACAAAAGAAAGAAAAAATATGCAATGAGTTGTCTATTTCTCACAAGTAGAATACAAGGGTCATAAAATTTCGTGAATGTGTTAGAAAATTAAAAAAAGTAGGAATACGGTTAGGAAAGTTTTATTGTATAAAGAGTAGTGTGACATATTGGGTGCTATCACATTATGCGATGAAAATATAACATATTCTAGGTATTTTCATGTCATGTTCTAAAGCTCTATTTAGAGATAGTAATGAATATTTGTATTTTAGTAACTATATCTATTTGCAAGCTTGATAAGGAGAGTTAAAGATAACACGCACCCCTTAAATTGTTCACATTTGTTGAATACAAGGAATTAAAGAAGAGAGGAAAATAACACATAAAAATTTAAATGTATGCTAATCATATTAAGTGTGTAAAGTAATTCACTATAATAGATACATCATGTAACAAGTCAATAAGATATATATAAAAATAGGTGTTGAAGCACATGGACTATAGATAAAAATCTAGGCATATAAGATTAACCCTAGTATGAAATTTAATGGTAAGGTGAAAATGGCCCTGGAGGTGCAGTATAAGTGGTATGAGGAGGCATGGTTTCCCCAATGTGGCTCTTACAACATGGTAGTTATGTGATAACATATGATAGGATAAGAAATATATAATGCACCCAATGTGGTAAAGGGAGCTCTAGTAACATAATCAAGCATGTAAGCATAAGATGATATGGAGAAATTCAAATTGCATTCAATGTAATATGATAGTGTGTTATAAGAAAAGGACAACATGATGGATAAAATAAGATGGTCCCAATCTAAAAGGGTGTCTCTAGAAGCGTGATAGAATAATATGAGTGAATATGGAGGAAGAATAATGCCTCACAAAATAATAGGTTTATATGGCACTAGAGACACAATATGGTTACATAAGTTATAAAAGTAGGCATGAGCACATAAGAGTAATCTAGGAATGAGGTAAATTGATAAGGCACATAAATAGAATACAATGATATCACATGGACATGCGATCTAAGCATGGTAAAAGGTCATAATTATAAGCATCAAGTAATCGAAGTAGAATATATGTATTACAAGGGATGGGATCATGGGTGTATAGACATTAAAGAATAAGAAAACTATCATGATAAAATCAAGCATAAATGAATAAAAATTAGTAAAGTAAGGAGTAAGGAAAAAATAGAAAACAAATGACAAAGATGAAAAAATATGGATAAGGTGTGCAAGGTAATAAAAAATAGCATAAAGACTTAGAAAAAAAATCAAGTAAAAAGAAATGTGTACATTTGATTTAATCAACCTAAATAACATAACCAAAAATCCTTAACATATGACTAACATCATAAAAGGTAAGTTTTTATTAAAATCACATATTAGTTTCTTAAGATTATTAAAATAACTAATATATTAAGAAGAAAAATTATTGAAAATATAATGAATACAATTTGAAAAAAATGAATTATTTGTTATGTGATTTTTTATATATAATATATTTAAAAGAATCATTTTAAAATATTTTGAATGTAAAAAATTAAATACATTCAATTGTTAAAATTTAAGTTTAATTTTTAGAAATTTTCATATTTCACAATTGAATGTATGTAATTTTTTACATTCAATTTTTTTAAAAATATATAAACTATTTTGAATCTATTCAATTATGAAAATACAAAACTTTATAAAAATTAAATACATTCATATGAAATTTAATAAAAAAAAACTAAACTTACATTTTATTCAAAATAATTATATTCTTTTCTATTAATTTTCTTTAATTTAAAGAAGTACATAAGATTAAAAATTTTATTTTAAAAATTTAAAAATTATATATTTATCAATAATCAAATTATAAAATTACAAATAAAAATACTTTTATCAAAATTAAAAATACTAATTTATATTAGAAATATTAAAATTTTGATATTAAAATTAATTTAATATAAACAAAGTGTCAAAAAATATCAATATTTTTATATTAATTTTTTCTTTACATTAAAATAAAATACTTTATTTTTATTAAATTCTAATAATATTCTAAATATTAAAAAAATTACAAAATAATATATATTAAATAAAATCAAATAAAAAATAAAATAATAATATATACATATATTGCATAGTTTGTGGCACGGAAGTCAGGAAATGCAACGCCCATGAAAATCAGCACAGTCCACTCTCCCAAACTGGCGTACAGCGGCTAAAATTTGCTGACATTCCACTCTCCCAAACTGTTGTACAGGGGCTAAAATCTGCTGACGGTGTCAGAACATTTAAACAATCGGCAATATCACTGAAAAATTTAACAGCCGAAAACATAACTCAACTGGGGGTAAAGGATTGAGTTAAAGAGACATCCAGTAATCAGTCAGCGCTTAGTGTGTGATGTTTAAGCCCAGCCGTACACTTCTTTGAGATAGTCTGCAACTCACTTTCACAGGTACCCATTAATACATAACTACCAGCTCAGTCTTGTTTAATAGTTTCCTTACAAGGCCTCTGTAACGTACTCCATTATTACCCAATTGTAAGGTTGGCAACTATTGAATTTCAGCAAGTGGAGCTTGCAAGTCTGAAACCTCACTGGTGGGTTTGTTGTAAATGATGTCAATATCTGAGCATGTTTATTCAAAGTACACAGGTGATGATTTTTCATGATAATGTGGGCAGAAACTTGTCTGTGGATGCACATGCTGGTAGCATGATTTACAAGACTAACTACGCCCATCTCTTCATTGTTTCAACGTGCTCCCATCAAGATGATGTACTACGGCTACCATTACTTCCTCTTTTAGATTTAGACTGTTAGACTGTTGTTATAATGTACTGTATTTGATGAGAAAAGCATCAAGCCTCCAATGAAATTGATGCTTGAAAAACAGATCTGAAGATGAAGGTTGAGAGTCAATGACCAATTCTATGTTGGGTTATCTTTAGAGAGCCTTAACGTCTGCCCCAAACGTCACGTTTCATCACCCAAAAAGAAATGAAAAATGTTACGATAAGGTAATATGGCCAACCTCCTATTCCATGCAAGAGGAACCTAATTGTTGTTTTTGGATATAGATGGCTTATAGCATATGGGACAACCTCCTATTCCGTGCAAGAGGGACCTAATTGCTAACCGTGCTACGAATATGAGGCGTAGATAACCTACCCTTTGTAGGATTTGAACTTATGACCTCTCTTTCAAGAATACAAGTTCTCCATCATTATGTCAACTTAGGTATACTATATATGGGCTTTGTAAATGGGGTAGTAAGTTAAGTGAGTTTGATTTTGGTGAAAATTTTATAGTGAGTGCATTTGTGTTGAAACAGAACGGGTGGTATCACAAGAAGATTCATAGCTTCACCTTGTAAACATTTCCTCGAATTATTGATGCTTTGTCCATGAGTACCACCTAGATGCAACGAGTGCTAAGTTGATCATTCATGCTCATGATGATGGGTTATTGTCTTAAATTTTAAAAACTATGTAATTGAATCTTTATAAAACATTACATAGATAAAAATAGTTCAATAAATTAACATATCTAAGTGACTTTAAATATAAATATAAATATAATAATAATTGAGTACGTTGGTTTTGATAAAAAGGAGATTAAAAAAAAAATTGTGACAAATGATTGATTCTTGATTTTTGATTTTGGATTTATGATGAGCATACTAAGACGATTGAGACCTATGAAGATTGGAATTGTGTGTGACCTAGGGTTGATTCTACACCTATGTATTATTAACATTCCACATTCAAATGAATATTTCACATGCCACATTGAGATTTGTGAAGATTGGAATTGTGTTCTATTTCCATGTGGCATGTGAAAAAGAGTCTTGATTATGAAAATTAACATATGGATTATAGACCTCCTTTACCTCCAAATAAAGATTCACCTTAATGTTTAAGCCTACACAAGCAAATTAGTAGTATTAGAAAATTCTTTTGAAAAGTTGCTAAACAATGTTTTTTCATATGGCAAGCCCCTACATTTAATTTAACTATTTTTTTATAAAAGAGGGGAAGACAACATAAAATGAATGCATTGAGAACTAATCTAAACTAGGGTAATTAGGAAATTGGATCTTATAATTTTAAAATTGGAACAAAATGCTAAAGGGTGATGTAAAGGCTCAGTACAAGAACTAGGTTTTTAGACTGATAGACAAAGAGGCAATGTAAAAAGAATATGTTGGTGTAGTTGTGGTTGAAGGGTCTAATAAATGACTATCCAATCGTGTTTCATTATTACAATCACTCACAACAAATGCATACTAAACCTAAAATATCAACACAATCATATGAAATTAACTAGTACTAATATATTAATGCTCCACAATGGAAATTATCTCTATAGTTTCTTCCCCTTGGTCTTACAATTGACACAAACCCTAACCTTAGGTTAAAATACAAATCAAGCACTAAATATGAGTGTAGCTCCAAATGATACCTATAATGAGCCATCCAAAATAATAATAAATATAATAATAATTGTTATGTGACTTTTTCCCCAAGAGAAAATAAATCTATTAAATAACCCTTTAGAATTAAAAAGGGGGAGAAAAATAAAGGATATTATAATCCTTTGGTAAAAAGAGAGATTAAAGAATATGAATAAACATTCTTTAAAAGGGGAAGCCTAATTATTTATTTAAATAATTGTTGAAAAGGAAACCTTTGTGAAAGGGTGTGATGATTTGGAAACCACCCCTTAAAATGTATATAAATCATTCATGTGAAACTTGGAAAAGGGGACATGAAAAAAAAGAGGAAAATCAAGTGGAGCAAATTGGGGGAATAGGGTTTCAAGGTTAGCAGGCTATGAGTAGGACGGAGAAGGGGCACTCCTACAGTGGGTGGCCAACCTGGGGTACAAGTGTGTGCACTCAGGACGGTCCTAGCCAGGGCATGGTTTTGTGGCACGAGTGTTGAGCATTGTTCCGGTGGAACCAGCACTCGTGTAGAGCAGCCAAGTCTGCTTTCCTCCCAGACTACTCATAGACGGAAGAGGTTGAACCAAGGACCGTTCCAGCAATAGTTGAGGGTTTCTTCTGCACATTTCAAAGATAAGTATTAATGTTTTATTAATCATCTGAGCAATGAAGTGTTTGAGTTTATTGAATTAATAATTTATTGACAACATCATTGAACATATTTGAACACAATTTGTTGATCAGTTTATTATATACAATTTAAACTTCAAAGTCTTTAATTGAGCTTTAAATATTATACTAAAATTTGCACATAAAAGTTTTAGAATTCATCTCTGGAAATCAATTTAAATCATTGCATTTTAAATTTGGGAGTTAGTTTCATTTCATTTGGCATCAGAGCCTTGCGATACAATTACCTGGTTGCATTTAGATATGTTAAATTAAAAACATTATAGTAGATGTGTTTATTTTGTAAATAGATATATTAAATTAAAACCATCATAATAATTTAAAATTAAATTGCATTTATTTTTCTCCAAAAATAGATATATTGAATGAAACATTATAGTAGATTTAATCAATTAGTTATTATGCTCAATAAGAAAAATATATATGCTGGAGTAATTCATTTAGATAAATCAAATTTTAACCAATTTAGGGTTTCCATAAAATAGTGATCTTTTACTTAATGATTAAATTTTTACCCTTTCAATTGTTGTAGGCGTAAATTAATTTCACCAGAAATTGATCAATCATTTTACCTTTTGATTTCCTCCCATGTGAAACTGGACTTTCCGTAAATCAATGGAATATTAAAATCACAGAATTTTACCTTTTGATCTTGGAATCTTTGATATCATGAATTTTTCATAAAATCCTTCTAAATGATTCAGCACCATTCAAAATTATCATTGAAAAGTAAGGTTGAAATTGCTTGGTGTAGTTTTGAAATAATGCCCAGCAACAATTCTTACTATCCATAATTTTACTCACAAATTCTATGATCGGTAGCACCTTGCCTCAACCAATAGTCACAGCCTCCAAATTCATCATTATAAATTATCTACTGCAAATTACCATTGATTCATAAATTATCTACTAAAAATTACCATCGATTCAAAATAATTCTTAATAATTAGTATTAATGTAAACCATTTGACTCTCGTATAGCGAGCTCTCAGAAATCAGTCCCATGAATTGCTAGCACTATTACATGAGTGACGCACTCAACAGTCCATCAATTTCTTGCTATATTAGTTATATGTCCATTGCTAGTATGATTGAAGCTAAGGTATCTGATATTGATATTCACTGTGGCTGGGCAAATCAAATTTATTTTCAATTTCTATGATTCACTCTATATTATCAGACCTCTTATCACAATTCAAATATGGGGAAAATATCTATCTTTTAGTTTTGAGTATATATATGATATGTAGTCATTATATGAATAAAGAATGATATTTTCTTTCTAGCCAAAAATAAACACCGATTCCAGCAATATATTTACACTATTACTTCTTTTTATCCAATATCTAGGAAAAATTTATTACTTTATAAACTCCAACCACAGGTCATAAAAATTCGCTATAGCTTGACACTCGTATCTATGTTCAATAAAAATTGTGTTTAGATATGTGAATTTAGTGCCTTTATTTCCCTTAAGGATTATATATCCTTTCAGTTTTGGAAACCTTACATTCTAGGGAAAAAAAAACACAAAACAAAAAAACTTGTGGATTCGATATTAATCTAGAGTATGTACAACCTTATTCCGATCGAACTGCTATCTATTCCTTATTTCTGATGGTTCGATAAGATATACACAGTTTGCTATTATCTTTGGTGATTAGCTTTCCAAAGAATATCCTTTAAACATACTTCTGTCCAGAATATATTCCTCTTCTATTCGATATTTCCCATATTTCTTTCTCAAATCTGCACACACCTCTTTCAGGTCTGCACGTCTATATCTGCATATTGTATCTTTAGATCTGCTTATCAGGTGTGTATCCTTTATAGATTCACTTTGATTTGGCCTTTAGTCTTATGATTTAGGGTAGAAATAAGCCTTTAATTTATGCAATTCATTATTTTTTCTGGATGTCTGCAATATTTTACTTGATTCACAGCCTAATTTAGAGGATTATATGCTCATTTGGGGCAACCCTGATCTTTATAGAAGCTGAATTAATCTCCAAATAATCCGTAAATTAATCTAGAGTTCTAGATATAGAAACAATGGACAACCATCAAAAAACTTAAAAGATGCAAGTGTCAGTAGACATACATGCAAAATATGGAAGCATTGACAAAGCACATAACTATTGATTGAGTCACACGATTTCCTAAATGTTGCATAGGAAGACTTTGCAGGAGCAATGGGCATGTTATAGGAACTTCACTGCATGTCTTGGGACCAAACAAAAAAATATATTATCACAACCTAAGAACATAATATAACTACCATATAATATTGAGATGGAGACCGTAGTTGTCTCTATGACTACATAAAGAATGGCATTATGGAATTCAAGGTGATTGGATATTTTTTTTATTTTTTTTTTAAGATAATGAATCATTTTATTTCTTATGGCACGTTTTTGTATGCAAGAAAGATTAAAAAAGGTGTAGAGAGCCCCACTCACATTATAGATTGATCAAGGAATTTAGAGCATCATTCTTATCCAAATTTACAAGTATCATTTATTCATATTGAGGCAATGGTTCTGCCAAACCATTATAATCTTATAACAAACAATAGGTTAATATCATTTAACAATTCAAAATATATAGCAAGAGTTTCAATTATATTCTAGACTTAGCTTTTACTTCCTTATAAGAATAACCTTGATAATTCACTCATAAAAGTTTGACTATTAGATTGAAGCTCTAGAATATTAATTAATTCATGATGAGATCCCAAATAAACCAAAAAAAAAAAAAAAAAAAAAATTACTAGTAATAAATTCAACATTCTATTTAGCTAGTATTCTCTTATACAAGAAAGTTGTCTTCATAACTAAGATAGTATCATGTCAACTAATGTTTGTTTGGCTTGTGCCTATTTTGAGAAAATAACTATACCATGCTTGACATGTCTATTTAAAATTAACAATATGACTTCTTACATATATCTATGTTAAGAGCATTGTGGGCCCATTACCCACAGGTCCTAGGTAAAATCATTTTCACATCATAAAATTTTGAAAATATCATCTTGTATTAATAACACAATATTTGGTTCTCTTAGCTTTAGACATGGGGACATGCCAATTTTTACAAGGGGAGAAACCACCTCTAATTTTTAAATGGTTGTAGTTATGACATATATGTGGGTTAGATTGACCAAATATAAGTTGTCACATTATATTTATTAGAATAAGTCCTCTTGAATTATTTGTGCCGAAACAACACATAGCCTTAAAATTAACAGCTATCCTTGATTTGCACCATATTTTAGCTTCTTGATTAAGTAATAACAAATAGATGGTTGTATCATTTTACAATACTATAGTTTTTCTTGAGTTTAAATAGTATGAAATCACTTTGTATGGAATTCTAGAAGGGTTAGTTGTAGCTATGATAATAATAAAAAAAACAATGAAAAATAGCACTAGTTGATTAGTGTCTAGTTAAATCCATATTTTCAATTTTAATAAAAATACAAGTAAAAAACCATGATAGTTCAAATGAAGATGACTATTATATAACTCATCCTAGAATGGATTTTACTTAATATACTTGAACCTTTGGGTCATAAGTCATCTTATAAGCATAGACTCAATTAGACTTTTATATCTAGACAAATCATGACCTTGTGCCATAGATGTGAAGTCATAGTGATCTCCTTCCTATACTTAAGGGTTTCTTGATTTTGTGATCTATCATTTGTTGAAGATTGTGAATTTGAATAGATTAAACATGGTATTTTAAGAATTAAACAATACTTTCAATATCTAACTTAGTATTGAAGATTGTGGATTTTATAGTATTAATATTATGGATCATATTTCAACTTAGAAGTTGTGAAATAATAGTAAAATCCTACTCTAGTGATTTCCCCCTTGTTTACAAAAAAAACTCTTCATAAGATAAATGATGCAATAATTCACTTTAGAATTAATTATGGGAATAATAGTTAAGCCTAACTCTTTCCTTTAAGAGGTTTTTGGTGATCTACCCACCCTTTGTTCATTATATAAATATGCGTATACACATTGTTATTACAAGAATGTAAGAGGTTCCTAAATAGTGTTTCAGGCAAGCAAGTCTTCAAATTTATATGATCCAATTGTCAAGTAGTATCTTAATACACTATTGCCCACTTAATATA
Source organism: Sequoia sempervirens (assembly GCA_007258455.2). NCBI lineage: Eukaryota > Viridiplantae > Streptophyta > Pinopsida > Cupressales > Cupressaceae > Sequoia > Sequoia sempervirens. The sequence continues at coordinate 10,233 of VDFB02035889.1, read as the reverse complement.
GCCTTGAATGAGAATCATCTCATGGACCATGGGCTTTGATGTGTCAAAAATAATAAGGGAATGGCTACCTATAGACATCAAGTGCATTTTAGTTTTATTCTAGATGGGTGCACACTAGTTACATTAAATGAAGGATTAGTTCTAGTGTTTATCTATGAAGTTTCCTATGTATATTAATAATTTACTATTGATATTCCAAGAAATATTACCATGTATTATTCTATTGTACTTTGATATTGGACTTGATCAACCCAATAACTTTGTACATGTGTCTTATAGACTATTGTATTTATTTTCATTCAATTATACTTGACATATGAAAAAGAAGATACTCATGTAGTCCGGAATGCATGATTATCATCTTAGAATGTATTTTGAGTGTATTAATTTTATAGTTCAAGGATGAGTGACTACATAGTATGGGATATGTATGTCATTTGAATAGGTATATGTTATGTCAACACATGATAATAATTTTGTAAATTTAATGTTGAAGTTACATGTAAGTGATTAAAATATCTATATTAAAGAAAATTGATAAGGTTGAAATATGTGTGAGTAAACACATAAAATACCATTAGTTTCTTTCATTGTAAATTCCTAATATGTGTGTATATATATAGCTCTTGTCATTGCAAAAAATGTTTTTCTTGTAATACTTGTTAACTTAAAATACAATTGGAATAGGGAGATATCTATGAACTAAGAGAAGAAAAGGATATAGATGAAGTAAATATATACAAATTATTATGAAGAATGGTTATGCTCAATATCATTTTCTTCAATTATTGATTATGTGTTTTTTGAGTTGTGATGTAGATTTATCTCATGCTACTGAGGACAGTAGCTAATTTACAGGGGGAGAATTGTTATGTGACTTTTTCCCCAAGAGAAAATAAATCTATTAAATAACCCTTTAGAATTAAAAAGGGGGAGAAAAATAAAGGATATTATAATCCTTTGGTAAAAAGAGAGATTAAAGAATATGAATAAACATTCTTTAAAAGGGGAAGCCTAATTATTTATTTAAATAATTATTGAAAAGGAAACCTTTGTGAAAGGGTGTGATGATTTGGAAACCACCACTTAAAAGATATATAAATCATTAGGTGTGAAACTTGGAAAGGAGGGACATGAAAATAAAGGGGAAAATCAAATTAGGAACCAGAGTTGTAGGAATAGGGTTTGAGTTGCTTGAGAGTTTGTGATGAGACTGAGAGGGACACTTCTCGATTCGTTAACCTAGAATTTACAAATGATCATTGCACTCAAGATGAATGTGGCTAGAGGCATGGTTTTGTGGCACAAGTGTTGAGCATTGTTCCAGTGGAACCAACACTTGTGTAGAGCAGCGAAGTCTGCTTTCCTCCCAGACTGCTCACATACGGAAGAGGCTGAACCAAGGACCATTCCAGCAATAGTTGTGGGTTTCTTCTGCACATTTCAAAGATAAGTATTAATTTTTTTGTGTTATCTAGGCAATGAAGTGTGAGTTTGTGAATTATAATTTGTTGAAACCCAACATGATTGAACATATTTAGATGCAATTTAGCCATTAGGTTTATTATATATAATTTAAACTTCAAAGTCTTTAGTTGGGCTTTAAATATTATGGTAGAATTACATAGAAAATAAAAAGTTTTAAAGAATTCATCTTTAGAATCAATTTAAATCATTGCATTTAAATTTGGGGGAGTTAGTTTCATTTTAATATGTAATAATAATAATAATAATAATAATAATAAATATAATCAACTAACACAATTTTTTCATCTTTTTTTTTTAATTTCTTTTTCAACACATAAATCTATAAACATATAGATTATCATTTCATTATAAAGATACAAGTATTACATCATTTAATGAATCGCCCTACTACAAGCTTACAAATAAAAGGTTTTAATAAGATACACATTTAGATTATGACTGTTTTCCTACTAATCCACTAGTATACAATAATTATACATAACTTTGATATTTTATAACAACTAGGTTAACCATTAGTCATAAATAATCAATAATATTTTCCAACTGTAAGCAATATGGTTGTCATGTTGTAGGAGGGAGAGCATCATCTAAATGATTTACCTCCAACCATAGACTAGGTGGTCCCCCACTCATCTTCTCACTAGAAGTGACTTGACTCTTCAATGAAGGTGTTAAATAGGTTTGTCTATAGTATCTAACCAAATCTAAGAACCAAGTGAAAATATGAAAATGTACACACCCATCACATGCATCTCATCATTAAATATCCAAGATCCCTTCTAGCTAACATGATTCTTGACTAACATGGACCATGTGGTACATTGGGCTAATGATCTATATAGTTATAAAAAACTTTGGTCGAAGCATTCAATTATCAATCACATAAATATGAGTCATTTTCTCATAGAAGAAATGTCTCTTATTTGAGTCATTTTATGCATAATTAATTGGTAAGATAAGTATAGACCAAAATAATATATATATATATATATATATATATATATGTATGTATGTATGTATGTATGTATGTATGTATGTATATACATATATATATATATATGTATGTATGTATATATACATATATGTATGTATGTATATATATATATATATATATATGTATGTATGTATGTATGTATGTATGTATGTATGCATGCATGTATATGTATGTATGTATGTACACACACATAAGCACATTACCAAACAATCAACATAGATAATAGACCAAGAGAAATGTGATAATTAAATAAAAGGATAAATGTGTGTAACTCTAAGAGTAATGACGAATAAATGATGGTGTTGTTTTAGACTAATTAGTCACAAAGAAAACTAATTGCCTCAATGTGATGAACAACCCAAAGTTTGAACTAGCACAAAAAAAATTATGGAACAATGATGCCCTACATGACCAATCTGAATTGTTACAAACCTAATTTGACTCATGCACTTGATTTAGGACACTACCTTAAATAATTTGATAGAAGATATTCTTCTAAAATCTATTTGTCTTTACCTAATGGATATTTGACAATTCAATCTAGTGTCTAAAGACACAATTGAGGAGCTTGTCGACCCAATAGATGAGCATGTTCCCCTATATCAAACCCTTTGGTGGACCAAATTAGTAGCTATGAAAAAGATTGAAGACAACATTCATAGACATGTAGATGGTTTATATGATGACACAATTTTGATTCTTTTATTGTCTTTTATAATTGAAATGTGTCAAAATAATTTTCCATATGAAATTAATTGTACAATGAATGTCTTTAAATAGTATGATATGATAACATGTCACATGAATTATATGCCAGATAAACTCATAACAATTCATAAAAAAAAAAAAAAAGATTTAAATTTGATGACTTGGATTTCAAGAATCATTTATGTACTCCAAATATTTAATTGAAAGAATTAGAATATTGATTTTGATGTAGATAATAAATGCAAACACATTTACACCTAAAAATGAGATTCCAATGACAAAACATTTAAGACAAAAAAATTGTCCTAACCATGTTAAAAAGGGCAAGTCAATGTTTATGTTTTTGAAGTAAAAGGTTGGTAAGCCGACTATTTATATTATATAATAGTAAAGGTTACAAAATGTTTTCCATAGTAGTATCTAGATAAGATTGTAATAGAAAATTGCAACTGTTGCATTTGAATACAACAAACAATTTATCAACACCTGATCGACCCTTCCTATTGGATGACTAACTTCATTCCAAAAGTGAAGTATTTTGAAAATGTCAACTGTGCAAAATAAAAAACCAGTTGACTTTACAAAAAGCAGTATGTAGTTATCATTTTTCTTCATGCTTTCTATATAGAGAAACTATCTTCTTTGCCATATTTTCTCATAATTTGATTCAATGGAGGGGATGTTTCTGACTTTGCAGTAATGTTCATGTCAGGAAGGATTGGCTGGCGACTATGAATAAGTGGCTGAACATTTGAAGGCCTTGGTGCTTCATTTCCTGGAGCTGCATTTGATTCTTCAGTGTCGACCTCTCTTTGTTGTGGCGGAATAGGATGACTCAGTAAAGATACATGGTGGCAGTGACATGTAAGAAGGAATGAGATTGCATGATATTTGGTCTTGAAGCTCCTTATCATATCTTTTCCCAATTCAACCTGACACCTGTTCAAATCTTTGTATAGATAAATTAAGGAGTTAAATTCAAGTGCCAACCACATACCAGTATAAATTTCCCTGAAGCTCACTCTATGGTGCAAGTAGTTTCTAGGAAAGATACCCCCAATGTATGCTTCTCCATGCTAGAAGTCATACTTTTGAATACTTGCGAGAACAACATTTTGTTGCAAAAAAACTTCTTTAATAATACCATTTGCTATCTTCTGCATATCATGGTAATTGGGGTTCAAATCCAAAATGTTAGAGACAAATATGGATACCAAATGTGATGGAAAAATGATTCTCTATGTTGATGGCTGCAAAATATCCTCTCCAAAAATATCCTTGACATATTTGAAAATAGGGATACAATCTATCTTAAAAACATATGGCAATTGTTCTTTATCTAGTCCTTTGGAGAAGGGAACTTCCCATTGTTGCACTTGGAAGGGTGCCCTATGATTTCTTGGTAGAAATTCCATTAACAAAGCTTGCTTGGTAGACAAAAACACCTAGAAAGTACCCATAAAATAGCTACAATAAACCCCCAGATAACACCCAAAAAGCAACAACAATACTAACTCAGAACTTATTTGGATGTTATTTTGAAGGGAATCTTTTAGTCTTCTTTGTTACAACTTAACACAAAGAGTATGGCATGAAAACACATAATACCCATAAAGAAAAATCTCATCCATTCAACATAGATATCTTTCATGAAAATGAGACCTTGAATTTCTTCATGAAGAGCAATTTCCACATTGAAATGAAAGCAAGATGAAATTTCACTTTACCTAGTAACTAGCACCTTGAAATTAGAACTGCTATGATGCTTCTAAATTTCCAACTTAACAAAGACCACTTAACCATGGATGCTTCGCCTTTCTGGAAAGCATTTTGTCGCTACAGTAGTTGCAAGATGTTAAAAACACTTCTAACTGGGTCCTCATATAGCTGTGTGTGTGAAATATGGGATCAAATCTAAATTAAATTCAACAACACAATCAATAAAACATTAAATCAAAGAAGCTTAAAAGAAGATTAAACAAATTATCAAACTCTTATCGCAGCTTCTCCTAAGTCGTCTTATTGTTCTCTATCTCCAGCATTTCGTCTTTGCTCAAGTTGCTCTCAGATTTGAAATGCCAAGCTCAACGAAGTAGGCTACTAAAGAATGAGATTAAAATGCATACTAATGCTAAATGCAAGATTATGCTATGATAAGAAATATTGCTAAAATGCTAAAATTGCAAGAATGTAAGTGTATGCTGTATTCGTTCTGTGTTGTAACCAATGCTTGGATTTGCACGTGCATTTATAGAGTTTTTCAAAGATTTCGATTGGCTGGTTTGGTCAACGGCTGTGATAATTCCTGACAGATCAAACGGTTGAAGATAGATGAGATTGAAGAGAAAATAGAAGAAAACGAATAAAGCCAGATTTTTCCATTTTAATGGAAGAGATAAGATGAGATGATTTAAAAATCATCTTTTTAGAAGAAAAATGGAAAGATTATGATAAGATAAATAATGAATTATCTAATTCAATTATTTATTTATGAGTGCATGTTGATTTTTCTTAAATAAATAAATATTTAAGATTTTGAGGAAATCAGAAGATTTCATAATTAAACAGAATATCTAATTATGATTTGAAGAAAGCAGATCTTTAATTAAATAAAATATTTAATTAAATTTGAAAGAATGAAATTAATTAAATAAAAGTATTTAATTAATTAGAGGAAAGTTTTAAAATAGAAAGAAAAGAGATATTTAAATTTAATTCAAAAGATTTAATTAAATTCAAAAGATGATAATTAACTTAAATAAATAAAATGTATTTATTTAATTTAATCAAGTAGAATGTGGAATAATTAAATAAAATAGATCTATTTAATTATGGTGGGAGAATAAAATGAATGAATACTATAATTAAATTGATTAAATTTAATTACGTATAGAAGACTTTTAGAGGAATTAATTAAATAATAAGTATTTAATTAAATGTTAGGAATAATTAAATATGACCAATTTTATGCATATACATTTTGCCTCTCTTTGAAGTGATGTGTGAAACGCATTGCTTCAAAGAAAAAATAAATTTTTTTGTTGCCCCTGATATGTTTTTGTTGCTAATGCTAATGATGCCCCCTCAGGAGGTAAATCACGGATGAGAAAAGTCTGTTTGGGGAGTTAGTGATTTAGCTTCCGATAAGTGATGTAAAAGATGCCCCAGATTAAAGTGAAAACAAAAATGCCACCAAAAGTCCACCTTAATTGACCTATGTAAGGTAAAAAGGTGAAAGTAAAAGTCATTTTCACTCTTTTGCTACAATGATTTGGATATTCTGATAGTGACTCAGCAAAATGCCGATTCCCTATCACACTCACAAATTTGAGCGGGCGTGACGATTTCAAAGACCAGCAGCGTATGGACTACCGGTGAGTCGATTAAACCTCTTGTGATTTGAATTTGCATGATTTTTATCAATTTTCGCATGTTTTTTATGCGGATTTAAGTTTAGAAACGCCGTTTTAGCGCATCCGCGAACCTGTTTTAACGCATACGAAGTTTCTTTTAGCGCTTTTAGGTGTAGGGCAAAAAAATGCAGTCTAGCGCATACGAAGCGTAGAGTAGCACTTCCAGGGTAGTAGGATGTGTAGGGCACTTTAGCGCATCTAGGGCATAGAGTAGCGCAACTAGGAATCGGCTAGAACAGAAGCATAGTAGCACTTTTAGGGTACAAAGTAGCGCTTACGCGGGTAGTTTAGTGCATTTTAGTGTTTTAGCACTTCGACAGGATGAAATAGCGCATAGGCTACTTAGATTAGCGCATTTAGGGTTTTAGCACTTTTAGGAAATGAAGTGGCGCTTTTAGGGTTGAAAAACCTGTCGAGTGAGTTTTAGCGCTTTGAGGGAAACTGTAGCGCTTTTGGGTTTTAGAGCATATGAGGTGCAGATTAGCGCATCTGAGGAAATTTTGGTAGAATGTCAGGATGAAAAAAAATGGTCTATATTGCGTTCTTGGTCAATAGATAAAGAAAATGTTTTGCCCTCATGCTGATAGTTGATGATTAACTGATAACTTTGCTTCCTCGATTAGAAGACAAAGAGTAAATGCCTAATAGGACTTTTGATAAATTTGTTTCCTGTGATAGAAAACAAGTAGTAAATGATTGATATGAATCTTGATAAATTTGCTTTCGATGATAGAAAACAAATAGTAAATGATTGATGTGAAAACATATTTGCATTTATGTTCGAAATACAAATAGGATGATGTTTTGATTGTGTGATATGGGTTACTTACATGATATGGGTCACGCACATGATATGGGTCACTTGATATGATAGAGCACATGCTAGGAGTCCTTGGTATGAGTCTGATTAGTTGTCATTGTGATGATAATAGGAGGTGTTTGACAACCTCTAGAGTAGAGAGTGGTTCCTGATATGTTGGGATCGGATAGGAGAGTTGACTCCTGCAGAGGTACAGTGGATAGGTGCCTGTGGACTGGGATCTCTGTTGACTATCCCGCGAGGGATTCGAGTTAACAGGGGACTACTGACTGCATTAGCAGAGAGGTGGCATTCTGATCATAACACCTTTCATTTGTCGAAGGGTGAGATGATTGTGACACATGAGGATGTTTACAGGATTCTAGGGATTCCTGTGGTAGGTGCCCTTGTGGTTTATGACCACAAGGAGATAGGTGGGACTAAGGCATTAAGGAGGATCTGTGGTGATGCGTCCATAGCCAGATATTGGGTGCCGTGGGTGGATTTCAGCAGGTATCCTGCCTTAGTTGCTATGTTGGTGGCTTTTATTGGAGGCTTCCTTGGACCGGACCATCGATCGAAGGGATTTTCAGTTGGGTGGGGGAGGATGCTAGAGTGGATGGTGACGCAACCATGGAGGTATTCTTGGGGGAGCTATATTTTGGCACATCTGTATCATGATCTACATCAGGTGGTCTACCGAGGGTCGACGAGTTTGGCTAGCAGTGTGACTTTGCTCCAGATCTGGGCGTGGGAGCATATTGCGGCGACGAGGCCGGAGTGTGCTAGGGTGAGGCTACTAGGGCAGCCATATGTGGAGGCATATTCAGGTGCACTTGTCCAGTCCAAGCTGGGCAAGTTGGAGTACTGGCGACAGGTGCTTGACGATGTGGATTCAGTGATATGGAGACCATATACAGACTGTGAGCCTTGGGACACGGATCACCTGGAGATGCCGTTTGTCTGCATTCCTCGATATCTGATAGGATGGACTCTGTTTATTATTTAGAGATTTTTAGCCTTGCGGGTGCAGAGACAGTATGGGTTCACACAGGGGATGCCACAGGGTGTTGCTCATTATGGGTGGTGCAAGGATGATCCTGGATGGGGGCATTGCATTGTATATTAGGTAGCATACACAGAGTATGCGAGCTTATAGCCTGAGGTATGGGCATACAGGCCAGAGGCTATAGATGCAGGCATGTCAGATGAGTACCTAGAGTATTTCCATACTCATCGGTTTCCACGGTTTACATGTCCGGATGAGCCAGGGCCCATTGCAGTGGTATAGTAGCCAGTGGCAGGGGGACAGGAGGGTATGGCTGGTGGAGAGAAGGCAGGCGGTGGTGGAGAGGAGAGTGTGGGTGGAGATGAGGAGGAGGATGACAGAGAGGAGGGTGACAGTGATGATGACAACTCAGATGGTGGGGATGATGGGGGAGATGATGGAGGGGAGATGGAGATGTTAGTGAGGCAGAGGATGGACAGCTTAGCTAGTGCTCAGGTTGTTCAGAGGGCCATATCTGGTGGTAGAACATGGACGGTCATTAGGATGTCCTCTTCTTCTCAGCAGACACAGGTAGCCACCTTGCAGGCCAAGGTGCAGACTATTCAGGGATAGTTACGTCAGGCACAGAGTTTGATAGTGCAGTTACAGGCGCAACTTGCACAGGAACAGGCTTAGGTTCCGACACCAGCGCAGGTAGTTCAGCTTGCCCTAGATCCACAGATAGCCCAGTTGATGGCAAAGAGGGATGCATTCAAACAGAGGGCAGTGGAGGCCAAGGGTGTAGCTCAGAGGCTCATGGGCACTGTAGAGAGTGCATCATTACGAGACGCCATTGCAAAGGGCATGGAGATGGCAAGAGAGGCTGAGTACTACCGGCTGAGATACGAGGAGTTATGTCCACCTGAGCACAAAGAGCCATACCCACGGTCCCACATGAGGACCACGAGCAGATCTCGGACACGGACACAGAGCCTAGGGGTTATCGGACCTTGGCGGGATCCTGATGTAGGTACCAGTGGCAGGCCACCTCCTTCCGGACCAACTCCTTCAGGGGCATCGACCAGCTAGCTTTTGTGATGTATATCATTTTTGGAGCCTGTATATGCCATTTTTTTTTTATCATATCCCATGTATTTCTCTTTGGACTTGTTTAGTTTCTTTGGACATTGGACATTTGTATCATTTTTGATGAGTGATGATATGTAGTGGTGATGATTTTTTTTTTTTTTATGACATGATGTGCATTTATGAGATGATTTATATGATGAGTATCATGCATTTATTTCTATATGCTATGGATTTTGGTATGCATTTGAATGATTTTACAACTAACATGATATGCACGATGATTTTGGTATGATATGTTTATGATGATGATTGATGATGTGTATTAATGATGTCATGCAGGTGGATGACTTATGATGTGATTGTGAAAATATGTCATGGGATATTTGATATGTTGTATGAAAAATGTTATTTGGAAAATGATATGAAGATGTATGTATGGAATGTTTGTTTTTGGATTTTCAAATGTAAATAAATAATGATGATATGATGGAAAATGAATGTTGTGTTTATGATATGCATTATGAATTTGTAATATGAATGGATATGAAAATGATAGGATGAGATGAATATAATGTGATAAATGATAAATGACGATATGAAATGAAATGGTTGATGATAATGAGATATATGATAATATGATAAATGATATGTTGTGAAATGTATTGATGATGTGATGAGCAGAAACGATAATGTAATGATATGTTAATGAAATAATGTGATAGAGGATGATGACATGAAATGATAATGTAATGAT
>VDFB02035888.1:0-10184 GCA_007258455.2 Sequoia sempervirens | reverse complement strand
GTTATTACTAGAACATGTCTTAGAAAGTACCAAATTAAGAAGTCTAATGTCTAGTTGTTTGAGGACTTTGACACGCATTAGAAGATTCTTTATTACTCAAATATTTTGATGGCATATAATATTTATTTGATGAAATATGGAAGTAGATCATTGAACAAGAACTTATGGAAGGTTCGTGAGTTTGAACATGACATAATGCTTGACACAATAAAGATTATAGTAGACTGAGATGGTTCCTTGGATCGATTTGTAAGTATGTACATTGGATTTGTCAAGGAATTTTATTGATTAGTTTATTTAAGCTATTAAAATATGTGACATAAAATATGGACCTCTGATGCAGTCACGTATGGAGGGCCTAGAAAGGATCATCCAACCGTGTAGCTTAGAGTCAACATAGTGAAAATAACACCAGAAATACTCAACAAACATAGATCTTTATTGAATCAGTAATTGGAAATATTATGTCCATCATATGTGAGATAACTAGGGCTCACAAACTGACACAGGGGTATTACAACTGGCATAAAGGCCTTATTCAAACAACTGATCCTAATTACTTGTGAATTTTCTATCTAACTATTGATTGATTATCTTGACTTCTTTACAGTGAACTACAACTGATCTTAAATATGATTATACAACTCCTATAATGGTTTTTTCTAGCCTCAAAGGCTTTCAAACACTGATGAATGATCAAGCCTATAGTTCGTCCTTGTGAATCGTAGCTCTAGACCTACACAAACATGAACAAACAACACAATGTTAGTCAATAATACAAATCTAAACTAGCATTCCCCATAAGATTCATTTGAAGCATAATAAACAAGAAATCAAGTAAAAGCAATCTAAATCCTATTCAAATGCTCAAACCCTCAATCCCATGGGAGAATTGGTGCTATTTTGATGTGGAAAATAGCCCTTTCCTAATTCCTTGCAAGATTGGATGATGATCAATGGTACCCTTTGATGAATTTGCAATAACCTAGCTATGGTGATGAAAAACTATAAAACTTAAATAAAATGATGATGAACTTGCTCCAAATCTATAGATAGCAATCTTGCATAAAGTTGTGGATCCAAAATTAGTAGAGGAGCCCTCCATTTATAGGAAATAAGGATGGAGGAATAAAAGACATGAAGGATGTGGGATTAAAGATAAAACAATGGCATTATACCACTTGTCAACATGCTATTAAAGAGAGGTGGAGCACATTTTGATGAATGTGCAAATAAATGAAATTAGGTGGAAATTTGAAATTTGAAAGATGTCTTGTGGAGGGAGATGTGGAAGAAGAGTTAATGCCACTTGGCTCAAGAACTTGTAAGAGATATAAATGCCATGTTGGAGGACAAGACCTTTCGGGAGGGAGATTTAAAAATGAGGGAATATTCCAACTTGATGCCCTTTTGAATGAAAATAGATGAATTTATAAATCAAATAAATTGATTTACTTGTGCAAGATGAAAAATCTAGAGGATTTGATGGATTAGAGTTAGAGTTAATTAGGATTTAATTAACTTAGATGGAGATTAGTTTGATTTGACACTTTGACTTAGATTTTTGGATTTATTTAAATCAAGATGATAGGAATATGAATATTAGATTTAATTAAATAAAGTTTGATTTATTTAATTAAAAGGGATGATGTTAGACTTAATCAAATAGAGGGATAATTTTAATTAAAAAAGGAACATTTAATCAAATAAAATGATTTACTTGTTTATTTAAAAGATGAAATATGATGAATTTAATCAAATAAAGATTATTTGATTAAATGGTTAGTAAAGGAGATTATTTAGGTATAATTGGTGTTAGTAAATCAAGATCAGGTGTAGGAGATCAATCAGTATATTTTACATGTCTACAGGCCTTAAAACATGAAAGATAATCCTTCATGAAATGAAAAATATTGCATATCTCCAAGAAAGATCCCCTTGGATCCAAAATGTTTGTATGATGCTTCATTAAGCCCCACACACTCTGAAATAGGTTCACACAATAATTATGAGTGCGATAACTTTCTGCAAACAAATGCAAATCTCTTAAAATTTGTATATGGTGTATACAACCTTGTGTAGATGCTATATCCTACTCTGTGAGCTAAGAAATGATAATGCGGTGAAATTTTGAAACTTCTACAGACTCAAATGCACGAAAATAAATGTTTTTGGTTAATATAGGATTTCTTTACAACCAAGGATTCTCCAACATCAGACACCCAAAGTTGAAAGAAAAGTGAGTCCCTCACTTTCCATGGGCTAGGGGAAAACCAAAGTGTTCCACCTTAGCTTGAGAAATCCATGGTGAATCTTCTACTAGTCTGCTTTTCCACTTTACCAGATACTCCTTGTACTGATTGTTCCTAGTGTTCTTCCTAATTCTAGTATCCCAGATCTTCTCAATCTCATCTAGTGGTTGATGTGGTAGGTTATCCTTCAAATAAGCTTCATTGATACTGCCACTTGGTTGTCCTTCATGATACTCATATATGTTTTCAATATTAAAAATAGGTGATATACCAATTATCTTCAGTAACTCCACTTCATATACATTTCCTGAATCAAACTTCCTAAGAATATTACATGGTCCAAACTTCCTCATCTTCAAATTATTGTATGTCCCTACTAGAAATGTTTCCTTCCTGAGGTATACCATAACTTCATCTCCACCACCAAACTCCTTATGTCTCTTCTTCTCATCTACCTTCTCCTTATACTTATTGCCCATGTCCTCCAAGTGCTTCTAGACTTAACTATGCAATGTTTCCATGAATCCTATAAATTATTCTACTTTTGAACTCCTATTTTTCATACCGATGTCTTTGAGCTCCACAACTCCTCTAGGATGTACATCATTCATAGTCTCAAATGGTGTCTTCCCTATACTTTGGTTTAGTGAATTATTGTATGAAAACTCTTCTTGTGGTAGAACTATATCCCAATTTCTTGCCTTATCTCCAACCAAACATCTTAAAAAGTTACCCAAACTCTTGTTCACTACCTATATTTTTCCCTTAGTTTGTGGGTGATATGTTAAATTGAACTTCAGGTCTATCTCCATCTTCTTCCACAATGTCCTCCAAAAGTATCCAATGAACTTGGCGTCTCTTTCTAAAACTATACTCCCAGGTAATCCATGCAATCTCATAATCTCCTTAAAAATAGGTTAGCATCATGCACAACATCATTAGTCTTCTTGGAAGGAATGAAATATTCCATCTTAGGAAATATTTCCACTACTACCATTATAGAAACATGTCCTCTCTATGTTCTTGGTAATCCCCATATTAAATCCATGCTTATCTCTTCACAAGGTCTCTTTGGTAATGTCAAAGTTTTATACAATCCAGTATTTTGACTACTCCCTTTTTCTACTTGAAAAATTCTATGACTTTGAACATACTTCCTAACATCCTTATATATTTGTGACCAAATATAGTGTTCACTCACCAAAGCTACTATCTTTTCAACTCCAAAATGTCTAGATAATCTTCCACTATATTTCTCTTTGATTAGATTCTCCCTCATTGAACTCTTTGGAATAAACAATTGATTTCCTTTGAATAGCATGCCTTCCTAAATGAAATAATCCAACCATTAACTCTTGTATGCCACTAATGGTTCCTTACATGCTTTCCATGCTTCAACAAAATATAGATCATCTTCATACATGTGCTTCAGTTCCTCAAAATCCAATACTTCTATCCTCATCTTTATTAACAAATTCCTTCATTTGCTCAATGCATCTATAACCTTATTTGACTTGCCACTCCTATGCTTCAACACAAATGTATAACTCTACAAGAACTCAACCCACCTCATATGTCTCTAATTCAACTTCCCTTGATTGTTCAAATTCTACAAAGTTTGATGGTCAGTGTACAACACAAATTCCTTAGGCAACAAGTAAGGTCTCCACTTCTTCAAGGCTTGAATTATGGCATAGAATTCCTAACCATAAACTAAATATCATCTTTTGGAATCATTCATTCCCTCTGAAATAATTTATTTTTCTTCTTTCTTTACTTAACAATACTCCTATTGCATTTCCAACTAGTATCACAATCAACTTGGGAAATACTTTGTCAAAATTAGGTAATGCTAACACTGGCTACTCTATTACCTTTGTCTTGAACAATTCAAAACTGTACATAGGTCCAAAGTATTCACTTAAAATGGCATGGCATGCCCTTGCTATATATCCTCTCATTGTTTCTATGATGGGTGCGCAAATGCTACTAAAGATCCTAACGAATTTATAGTAAAAAACTTTCTAATCCATGGAATGATATTACCTCTCCAATGTTCACTGGTGTAAGCCACTCAAAAATTGCTATAACTTTCTTAGGGTCCATCTTCAATCCTTCAATAGAAATAACAAAACCCAAGTACACCAACTTTTTATTTATAAAGATAGACTTCTTGATGTTTATTTGACAACTTCTCCTCTCTCAATCTTTGCAACACTTTTTTGATGTGCCACAAATGTTCTTACCTATCCTTACTAAAAATTAGAATATAATCCAAGTAAAAAATGACAAACTTACCCAAGAATTTCTTCAGTACCTCATTCATCAACCTCATGAAAGTGCTAAGTGCATTGGTCAATCCAAAAAGAATCACTAACCACTCATACAATCCTTCATTAGTCTTAAATGCAGTCTTCCATTCATCTCCTTCTCTGATTCTAATTTGATGATAGCCACTGTTTAGGTCAATCTTTGTGAAATGCTTTTCTCCACTCAAACAGTTCATAATTTCATCCATCCTTGGCAATGGAAATCTATACTTGAATGTAATCTTATTGATTTCTCTAAAATTTGTACACATTCTCCACTCTTCGTCTTTCTTTGGTGCAAGTACAGTAGGTACCGCACATGGGCTTAAGCTTTCTTTGATCAATCCCTTCTTCAACAACTATTGCATTTGTCAGTTAAATTCTATGTTATTTGAAAGTGTCATCCTATGTGCTACTTTGTTAGGAAAAATTTCTCTCAGTTTTAGATCTATATGATAACTGATGCTCTGGACTAGCAAGATTCCAATTAGTACATTCTCTAATATGATGTCTTCACATTTGGCAATGGCGGATTTCTACCTACATAACTACAATTCTCTTTGTGGTGGAATTGTAGCCAGCAATATCTAATATATTTGCACCTTTATTTTTGAATCGAAATGCAAAACCGTGTTCTAATGTCTCAATCAGCATCAAAGGCACACATCCGGCGCTGCAAAACGCCAAAAGCTAAGCGGTCTGTAAAATGTTTTTCTTTTTCTCCGTGGTGCGTGGCAATTTTCCATTTGCAATCACCTCTGGAATTTGTTTATTTATTTATACGCTGAATCATATTTAACATATTTCCATGTTCTTCCCTGGCCATGGTGTTGTAAAATCATATATAATGAAATTACAACGCCGTCATTATGACCTATGAAATTTCACCAAATACTGCTCACTCACCAACATCGTATTCTCATCTTGAATCCAAGCTATCCTATAGGGACTTGGATGTTTCAATCTCTTCAAATTCAACTTGTTTACCATCTCTTCTAAAACTAGATTATCAATTCTACCACTATCAATGATAATTTTACATACCTTTCCTTCAGACTTACATCTTATTCTAAACAAACTCTTCCTTTATGGTGGTTCTACAGTCACTTCTTTATGTATCAAAGCTCTCCTCATTACCAATGACTCACCCTTCTTTGGTTTCCAGCCTAAATTAAGTCCAGCCAGGCTCTTCATTGACGCTGAAAACCTCTTACGGTAGCTTTGTGCCATATTTGCGTCGGCACCTTGATGGCGAACGTTTCGGAAATGCTTTATGTCCTTCACCTCCACTTGAAATTAGGTTTCGCTTCCAGACCAGTCTCTTTCCACAGATCTTCGATGGTTCCGCCCTCCTCTTCCATAATATCCCCATCATTTGGCCAGTATCCACTCTATCCAGCTGGTGAAATTTCCTGTCTTTCTCTTTTCTTTCGCGATCACACGAACTATCCTTTTTTCGTTTTGGTGGGGTTTTCATCGCCCCGATTACCGCTCTACATAAAGGTCTTTAATATAGTTGTGATATGCTCCGCTGGGATCTTTACTCTTCATACCGCACAGCATTGTTGTTGTTCAAACTTTCTTACGTTTCCCGATTGCACCATCCCGCTTTACAGTGAAAATTGGTAAACTGCGCCAATTGAGTATCTGCGAAAGTCTTCACCGGAAACAATATTCTGGATTTTTGTTCTTGTTCCCATCAATGTACCTCCCACAAATTTGTCGCGGAGTTTCTTCTACTATATCCGGCTCTAATGGCTGGTAATCTTGTAGAATTCTTCGGTATATTCCTTCACAAATCTCTCCTTTTTCTTGAGGTTCTACAATATTTTTAGCAATTCAAGCGCATAATCAATATTTATGAATTGATTCTTCAAATTTGTCACCATTCTATCCCACTTTGTGATTTTCTCCTCTCCTCTCCTATTTCTATCCAATTGAACTTCTTTTCAACATAAAGCAACATGTCCTTTCAACTTAATTTTTGCAAATCATGATCTTTCTGGATCTTCAATTTCTTCATATTCAAAATATTATTCCATATCATTGATCCAATCAATCAACTCCTTAGGGTTTAAATTTCCCACATAATTTTGAATTTCAATTCTAGGTCACTTACCAATTTTTGAAATAGCCTTCAACATCTTCACTTTATCTAATTCTTCTTCTTCTTTATCTAGGGTTTCTTCATTGTGATTTCTAGCATGATCTAACTCATCATCACTCTCATCCTCATTTCTAGGGTTTAGGCCTTTCCTTTTGTCTTGTTATACGATATCTAATTCAACTCGCATTTCTTGCATCATCTAAAATATTTTTTCCACTCTTCCAGTGACACTCACCATAGCAGGAACTCTCATCAGTAGCATCTCTCCCCCTGAATCTAGTGCAGCTACCTCAATTCAATGATCTAGCTACAAGGGTTTCAACTACCTCACAATCAGTGATCAATTGAGAACATATGTAGTCTTCCTCAATTTTATGATATTTTCACCATAAGGAATTCCTTCAAGGCTCACAAACTCACTCTAATACCACTTGGTGTAGTCACGAATGGACGGCCTAGAAAGGATTGTCCAACTGTGTAGCTTAGAGTCAACACAATGGAAATAACACAAGAAATACTCAAAAAAACAGAGATCTTTATTGAATTAGTAATTGGAAATATTACATGCATCATATGTGAGATAACTAGGGATCACAAGCTTTCCACAAGGGAATTACAACTAGCACAAAGGATTTATTCAACCAATTGATCCTAATTACTTAGGAACTATCTATCTAACTACTAATTTCTTGTCCTGGCTTCTTTACAATGAACTAAAAATAATTTTAAATATGATTCTTTAGCTCCAATAATGGTATGTGTTAGCCTCAAAGAATTTCAAGCCCTTATGAATGATCAAGTGTGTAGGTCAGCCTTAAAACATGAAATATAATCCTTCGTGAAACGAAACATAATGGAGATCTTCAAGAGATCCCCTTGGACCCAAAATTATTGTATGATGTTCCATTAATCCCTGCATACTCCAAAATATATTCACACAAAAATTCTAGATCATGTTAGCCCCAAATGCTTTGATTATGAAATGGCAGTGAATTCTGAGAGAGGTAACTTTCTATAAATAAATGCAAATCTCCTAAAATCTGGATATGATGTAGATTACCTCATATAGATGCTATATCTTGCTCCGCGAGCTAAGAAATGATAATATGGTGAAATGCAAAATGAAATGTTAAAACTACTACAGACTGAAATGCAACAAAAGAATTTTTTTTGGTTCATACATGATTTCTTTACAACTAGGGATGCTCTTGCATTGAACTCCTTGAGGGTATTGATTTCGATGTATTTCTTACTTGTATTACATGCAAATACATGTGTTCCCCTATACACTCTCATACACACACTCAATTCCTTAAATACACACTCAACCATCTCCTCACTCACACAACTTTCATACTCAACTAACTATTCTTATGACTACTCATTAATGTCCTTGCTCTTGTGAGCAAAGCCCAATGGTTATGACTACAACCTTATCTTATTAATCCATTATCATTATTCTAGCCTATGTTCCATCCTATTCATGATTAATACACATATTTTATAGCCTCTTTATCATCATTTCTACCAACCAGATGATATAGGCATTAACTGCCAACCCTTGTCATGTGCATCCAATCTTTTCTTGCGTGAAATGTGCTCCTCAACCTTTTTTAACCATCCTTCATTCATCCCCAATGGATTGTTTACTGTGTGTGTGCTTCTTTTACTACCAAATCATCCCTTGCAATTATTTTACTACCCAAACATGGTCATCCCTTTGGACCTAAAAATCCCATAATTCAACCCTCTTTGGACTTCTATTACCCCTTTATCCATTTGTTTCTAAAAATTTTCCTAGTTTTGAAACTCGTTGTGATCCATGTGATAAGACATGATATTTATTCAATTATTTGATTACATTTTGTATAGTTGTGTATAAATTTATATTAACCTTATAATGCTAAATTCAAAGAATATTTTTGGATGTATATGTTTGATTAGAAGAGGGATATTCCTTGTTTGATTTTCTTTCACATTAATTGTTATATGTTGGGTTTGATCTAATCATATCATGCTAGTACACTTGATATGTTAATTGAGGTTGCAACTAGTTTTGTAACTCATTATGATCCATGTGGGGTAAGAAGACATGACATTTGTTTAACCATTTTTACGTATTTGAGTCATTCATGATTCAAGATCCATATCTATGAAAAATAATAAGTGCATATTTTCATGTGTTCTTTTAATTTTGTTTAATGGATTTATGTTTTCTATGAGTTGTAAATGAATTAAGGCCTAAGGAATGATAAAAATAAAGTTGAAATACCAATAGTGTCATTTAGACTTAGTTTGGTGAACTTTAGCATGATAGAAAATAGCATTTTTACTTTATTTATGTAAAATAAAAAGGTGTATGGGCATACATGAGTTGGGGGTGCTTTTTGATTTATTAAAAAGATTAAATGACTAGTTTTAGAAATTTATAAGGTTTTTAGGATAGTTATAGGTTCATTAGAGTAGTCATAAATTCATTAGGACTATCATAAATTCACCAGGGAATTCATAAGTTGATATTGTGATGGTTATAGGTTCATTAGTACTATAATAACTTCATTAGAACAGTCTAAGGTTCACTAGGATAGTGATAAATCCATTAGGACTGTCATAAATTTATTAGGATATTCATAACTTTATATTTAGTGTGTCGTGGGGTCAAAAGAACAATTCCAACACATCTAAATGGGCAGGTTTATGGTAGACAAGGTGCTATTTCACACCCCATCTTGCTCAAACATTACAGGCTACATTGTGTCAACACTTTCTTTTAAAAGCCCTAAATGCCAAAAAGTGGAAAACTTTGGCAAAGTATTTCTCAAAAATAATGGCACTTACAAAAAAATTGTCTAAAGGTACAGGGTCAAGTAGGTTCCTCCGCAATAACCTTTCTCAATTTTTGAAATCTCCAAACCACTTGATCATGGTGATAATTTTTCAAATGTTACAAAAAGTGATAGATGTGTTTAGTAAAAACATGTCAAATTCCATACTATTCACTCTATTCATCATGTGGCTAAAATGATAGTTCCAACACGTCCGAGTGGGAAATTTTGGTTTAGGAAGAGTCTTTTTTTCACACCCCAACATGCTGAATCGTTCTAGGATACATTGTGTTGGCACTTTCTCTTAAGAGCCCTAAGTGCCAAAAAGTGGAAAACTTGATTAACTTTTTCTCAAAATTGTGGCACTTAGAAACATTCTATCTAAAGTTATAGGATCATGTAGGTCCCTTCTACAATAAATTCTCTTCAATTTTTCATTTATCCAATCCATATGGTTGTGGTGCATGCTTCTATCAATGAAAAACCTAGTCAAATGCATTGAAGAGAAAGTTGCAGCATTATTTATTGTTCTATTTAGTCATGTACAAAACCAGTCTAACACACTGAAAGTGGGTGGTTTTATGCTAGTAAAGGTCCTATTTTTCACCCCATCATGTTGGATTGTTCTGGGTTACATTATGTTGATGCTTTCTCTTAAGAGCCCTAAGTGCCAAAAAGTGGTGCACATTGA